>CM035412.1:28907237-28917237 GCA_020310875.1 Ceratopteris richardii
TTGTAAAGGGAGGCTCTCCTTATATAGAGTTTGGATGAATATTCTTGCATGTGGGATAAAGAGATCTTGCATGAGAATGAATGTGGGATTTCTAAAAGGGCGGAGCATGGACATCTCAACATCTCCCCTCCATATGATGACCTCTTTATTGTAAAATGGGGAAACTAGTGACATGTGATCACTTAGTTCATTGGGTTTTTAGATCCAAGGTCATATGAGATCCTCTCAACATAGACTTGGATGTATGGGATCCAAGTTGTGTGGTATGGGGGGAAGTAGAAGATGGCTACGTAGGCCCCTCTTTCTCTTGCGATCTCTATCCGAACCCATATATATGGTGCCCACTCATCTTTGCTCATGATCTGGATGTGTCCATGAATAGCCTACCTATACAAAGGTGCCACCACACTTGATCCATGTGATCTCGTATGGGCCCTGAAGGTGGAGTTCCATTGGAATCGTGACATGTGAGGAAGACCTCTCTTTGGGCTCTCTCGGGTCTCGGTGATACAAATGAAGTCATGTGCCACTAAGATCTTCTCAAGCCGATCCAATCTTGTCCATAGTGCGCCATTGCAGTTCCAGAATGTCCCTTTGAGTAATATATCTTGCTGTCCCAATGTTTGATAGGCCACATTTCCCTATTTAATGGGGATTTCATCCATGAAGACCTTACTGTCACAATAAAAGGTTTTCCTCCTCTATTTTTTGGCATGTGGAATATGAGGCATACAAGCCCTTCTCTGCCCCATTTGCATCCTTGTGAGGTCCTCATTGATAAGAAGTGTCCTTTGGTGGTGTCTCTCCTAGCTCTCCATACATGGGTAAAAAACATGTCACTGTATTCAAGTTGATTACATAAATCTGACGCCGCCACTTCAACAAATGTACCTTTTGGAAGGCTTGTGACCCGATTACCTAACATGAAGATGATGAGCTTGTTCAAGCCTGTCTTCATCAAGGGTGTCTTTTATTATGAGGTATTCAACCTTCATGGAGTCTTCTTGAACCTCTTTTTGATACCTCTACCCACTTGTTTTGGGTAGACTCTACTTCAGATTTGATATGTACTGCACTCTTTTTTTATTTCCTTTTTGAGGTCATGTACCTTTGTAATTTCATCCTCTTCTTTGGAAATCTTCAAATGGACTATTTCTTCTTCTAGATGATTTGTCACGGCCTTCCATTCATCCCTTTCTTTCGTGAGATGCTTTATTTGATCTTTCAAGGATTTTACTCTTTCTATGGCCCTTCACATCTCTTGATTGAGAGCTTTCTTTGCTTCTTTTTTGGCTTCCTTGAGGGCCCGGTTGCTCATTTGTTCCACCTCCCTCCTTTCTAGAGGTGCCATGTTGTTGTATATATCAAAGAGTGAAGGCTACTGTAATGTATTGCCTTGATGTTTCCAAACTTTCAACAACTCAATATAAAAGTGAAGTAGCTTAATGCTACTACACACACTAGATAAATGCAAAATATACAATGTGTGTATGATACAAAATATGAAATTAGGCGGACTCTAAAGTTTTCATTTACAAAAAGTAGTGAGAGAGTCTATAAGGTAGTATGTGAGCAAATATGTGCAAAAAGAAGGAAAAGAAATATTCAAGTAATGAAGGGAAAGGGAGAAGCATCAAAGACCATCATGAAGGCATGGATACGAGCATGAAGGTGATGAGGATGTAACTCGATCAATTGTCTTCAAATAAATGAGGGAAGTATCATCTCTCTTTTTGTTACTTTATTTGTAGCATGGGAAACATGATAATCAAAGAATGAATATTCATTTAGCACGTATGAATCTCATGCTCATGGAAAAATTCTCATTTCCACATGTAGATGCTCAATTAAATGCATTAAAAGAGCTTAATGAGAGTGCATTTGCGAGAAAAGTGAAAATCATGCAAGATGGCATTTTTTTCTCGTTGTCTTAATGTATCATGTTATCTAAATTCATTGTCTTTGGTGTATATGTGGTTTTTGGAGTCTATATAGCAGCCATATAACTCAAGTTTCTAGAAAGTATCTCCAAAAACCATTTGGGAAGCCTCTTAAGTGGCAAGTTTAGTCACGGTTTCTTTCCAGAGTTTCCTGCTCGTGATTGAGTACTACTCGGTAAACTTTGAACAACTCCTCTTTGCTCAAGTGGCCAAGTTCGATAATTTTTTCACTTGTTGGAAGAGCTCCTTCTCTTTGCTCAAGTGGCCAATTTCAAAATTTTTAGCTTGTTGGAACAACTCCTCTTTGCTGAAGATTAGAAAGCTCGTCTTGAAAGCTTTCAAATTACATAAAGATCATTGGAATCGGAGTTGATTTGAATTTTCTACGGAGGAAAACAGTGTTCAACTATCAAATTTTGATAGTTGTGGTGATGGAATTGGCCGCATTATCGTCAATTGTTTTTGCACTTTGAGATAAAGAAGCAAGGCATTCAATAGGATTAAGTCGTGTTTTTTTTAGGACTAATACGTAAAGTACGTACTGTACGTACTATACGAATTTTCAGGTATGATTCATGTTTCCCTCTTATAAAATTGGTTCTTTGTGCTTCCGAGAGAGAGAGAGAGAGAGAGAGAGAGAGAGAGAGAGAGAGAGAGAGAGAGAGAGAGAGAGAGAGAGAGAGAGAGAGAGAGAGAGAGAGAGAGAGAGAGAGAGAGAGAGAGAGAGAGACTTTTTAACGTCTATTAGAGACCAAAATTGGCCTATGAGACAAAACATATACATCGGTATGATCCAATCCACTGTGATCCCAAAAGGAAAATAAAATGTGGGTACAAAACAGAATACAAAAGGAGTAGATCATAATAGCTGGCATCAAGGGTGTGGGGTGCTATGGGTATGCACTCTATATGCTCAATAGGTGAGATCCAAATATGATATGCATAGGGAGGGGAGGCTCGGTGGTGTCATAACCCTCTAAGTGCCCGGAGTGGGTGTAGGATATAGTGCATCGGTGGGTAAGGCATCGTGGCGATCCTCAAAATGCTCTGCACGTCGAGATCGACAAGGGTGCGCTGCTGACGTCTCTATATCTCCATGTCATGGTGTGCGTGAATCCCCTAAATCTCTCTGGTAGGGACGGCTCTCTGGAGTGGGGGTCTCAGTCGTCGGCGCTGTCGTCTAAGCTCCTTTGCTCTATGTAATGTGACACCCCGCGTCGAGCTGGGTCCTCGGGTGGTTGTGGGTCGGAAATAATATGTAATATGAGTCTCGGGGGCCGGGGGGTATCTCCATCTGCTGCTGGAGAAGTGAGGCACGGCGGTGCTTGAGCTCTACTAGGAATCGACCGAGAGGGGACTGGTCCTTCGTCTCCAATAAAGCCCTGATCTCTCTGGGCCCCCTGAAGAGCTGTGGGTAACGGTCTCTGATGTCCTCATATGCCGGACGTCTACATGTGTAGCGCTCCTCATCCTCCACCTCCTCTTGGCATATCCTAGAGAGAGAGAGAGAGAGAGAGAGAGAGAGAGAGAGAGAGAGAGAGAGAGAGAGAGAGAGAGAGAGAGAGAGAGAGAGAGAGAGAGAGAGAGAGAGAGAGAGAGAGAGAGAGAGAGAGAGAGAGAGAGAGAGAGAGAGAGAGTTATATTAACATCTACTAAAGGCAAAAGTTGGCCTATGAGACAAACTATATACAATGATAATGATCCACAAAGCTGAAAAATCAAAAGTCAAAATGGAATAGAAACATAAAACATAACTGAAGTAAGAAAGCATCGCTCTGGCTAAGCAGAAAACGACCATGTCATACAAGGGGAAGACATAAGGAAGCAGTCACAAAAACCTAAGGGCAGAGTATAGGGGGGTGAACGTAAAACGTGATACATATGTGGTGGATAGAGTATGAGGTGGAATATAGTGTTCCGAGGTATGGATGCAAGTCTCCACTTCATCTCCTTCTCATGTAATGATAGGATCCTCTGGATCTCATGTTGGAAGAACTAGGGTCTCATATATCTAGGAACATGAGGTCATCTCCTGACCCTTTGATTCTCTGCCTCCTCGAGAGTGAGTTCGAGGCTGTTGCGGATCGATTGTGTCTCAATCCTTTGAAAGAAATAAGTGATCCTGTGCTCTATCTTGTGACCAGCCGTGTTTGTAGTAGGTTGTATCATAGTCCCATTCTTATGGTAGGCAGCAAGGAGGAATCGTCCAAAACCACCCCGGTCCCCCCTCATCATACGCTGCCGAAATGATCCCTCTATTTGGAACTGAACCTTGAGATCGGCATATGCGGGGCATAGGAAATGTTCCTCCCTCTCCACTTCCGTTTGGCAAACTGGGCATGTGTGATCCTCCCTAGGTATCCTGCTAGACTGACCTCTCTCGATCTCCATCTGGTGCGATGAGACTCGAAGATGCCCAATAACAACACCTATATGCTGCGGTATATAAGTCTTCGTGTATTGAGGTATCTCAATAAACCCCTGATCTGAAATTGGTAGGAAAAGCTCCCTATAATGGAGCTTTTTTGTTGGGGGTGTCTCCCTAGGTAGGATCCAAGTCCTCTGTATATATCTGTGCCATAACTCATGTCGAATGATCTCGTCTCTCTCATGCAAAGAGCGAAAATATGTGGGAGCATGTGTATCATATTGTATAGGTGGTAGCCTATCTATGTCAAATCCATAACTAACCAGCTAATCTTTAGTCTCGACATACCAACATGAAGTATCTCCTCCTAGAGCAAGATCCCATGATTCCTGGAAAGCCTTGTATGCAATGCACCCGTTCTCCATGTCCTTGGGTCTATGTAGCAAACATGCTGCCTGGACAAAGCCTTCACTAACATCGGGGGTGTTGCCAACTTTGCTCTAATGATATCGTGTGATGGCTTACTACGTATAAGTCTAGAAATCATGAGTACTTGGAGTCTCTCCACCAATGTCCATGTATAATCTACTGGTCTTGGCCCCCAAATGGATGACCCGTACATCAGTGCTGGTGTGACTAGTGTGTCAAATAGCCACCCCTTCGTGCGGGGCTCTTGAAAGTGTGCATAATGACACTGCTTCTCCATTAGTGCCGATGCGGCTTATCCATGAGTGACTTGATCACGAGCAGCCTATGCCATAGAAACTGGACTTGATATGGACGAGAACGTCACCCCAAGATAAACATATGAACGAGTGATCTCGATGTGTTCACCTCCAACTGTGAATGTGCTCTATCTACATATCTGAGTTGAAGTGCTAAACATAAGTACCTTTGTTTTACCAAGGTTCAGTGAAAGACCTCTATGCATGTAAATGGCTCTGTAACCCCTTAAGAGACTCAAAAACCAACACCACATCATGAACATATAATAGGATGTGTATAGTGGTGGCCCCCACCCAAAAAAGAAAAAAAAAAAAAACTCCACCCTTGTCCCGCCACGTTGCCGGACAAAGTCTACAAGCTCATCAATGTATATCCCAAATAAAGTAGGGGATAGTCGACATCCTTGTTTCACCATAGTAGTACTGACAAGGGGATCAGAGAGCTCACCAGGAGATCTGATCTTCTCATGTACGCGCTCATACAAAGCGTAGACCCCCACAGCATGTCATCTGTGACTCCAAGATAGGTAGTCATCTAAAAAGTCTCTCTCTAGGCACAATGTCGAATGCTTTGTGGAAGTCCACAAACCAACAATATAATCTCCTCTTCCTCGGCCATGCCTGATCTATCAGACATCTCAGAATAAAGATGTGATCTATTGTGCAAAAGGCACGTTGAGTGCCAACCTTCTCTAGAGCCCGAAAACTCGCCTGCTTAGCCAAGGTGCTGGGCTCCTCCTCGAGAATCTCTCCATAGAGTTTTACCAATATGGGGCCAATCATGATAGTCCGGTAGGTGCTAGAGCCTAGGATCCACCATATCCTGAGACTTGTGAATAAGTACAATGATGTGCTCTGTCCACGAGGCTTGGAACCCCTCAACCAAGGCTAGGTTGAAGAGGGGTGTAATAAATGGTACCAAGACCTCACCATATATAAGATGTTCGGCATGTAAACCAAATTGGTCTTTGGCTCTCCCATTTTGTAGTCCTGTGATGGCTCCTCTGACCTTCTCTGTGTGAAGAAAGTGGAAGTAGTCAGGTGGGAGCTTTGAGGTGTCGGTATCGGTGGTTGATCTGGTATCTGATACAAACTCTCTGCATAATGATGCCATCTCGTAGGATCTTGGATGGGGGTCGAATGTCTCCTCTCTCGGAAATGGTGCCATTCAACTGAACAATCCCTACTCATAAGCAAGTGATATATGTCCTAGTATTGGTGCTCTTCCCATTTATCGACTTTTGCGGTGTGTCAATGACTGCATGCGTTGCTGTGCTTGTCTATGTGTGATATCACCAAGGGCCTCATCCGCTTTGAGGCATCATTGTAGCTCATGACACTCCTCAACATACCAGCTTTTCTGGGGCATGGTCCCGGTGCGTGGTGGAAAGGTATGTCACATGTGTATATGTAATTTGTGAAGTGTGCCAAAGGTGGGCATGTGGATCAAGTGTGAGTAGCCCTAAGTGGAGATGGTGTGTAGACATGAGAAAGCTCGTGTGAAAATTCTAAGCATGGAACCCATTCAGCTTATTGTTTTGATACGCTTATAATATATTGTCTCGTATCAGTTCATGGCCATCACTGCCTATCTATTTGATCAGTAGAATTTGTGCTTGGAAGGTCAAAACTTACAATATAAACTGTGTATTTATTTGATGGTTGGTCACCAGTTTCTTGATCTCTAGCAGAATATATATTTTTCCAAGCCTGATTTTAGATCCTTTTGACATGTTTCATTGGAAGATCTTTTTCAAAATCATGATTGTTTTGTTTCTCTGAAATTCCAGGAACAAGAAACTATCAAGTTCTTTATAGCAGATTCAAAACTGTTAAATGTCCACTACATTGATTGGGATTATTTATGCTTAGGGTGCATTTAATTTTAGCATTTTATCATTTCAATTGGAACAGTCAATAATAGTGTAAATTTTGTTTGCCATATTCAATGGTGTATTTAGTATTAGCATTTTACCATTTTAATTGTAACAGTCAATAATAGTGTAAATTTTGTTTGCATATTCAATATTGTTGAATCGTTGATCATCTTCTCTCATCATAAGTTAGAAGATGACCTTGTGATTCTTTATACAAGATTGGTCTGACTTCTTTGTTTGCAGCAAGCGAAATTCACAAGAAGAATTTGTTATAGTATGGCCAGTAGAGCATTTTTAGGACTGCATGTTTTTGCTGGCTGCTTCATTCCTTTTTTTGCTAGTGGCTTAATTTGTGCTGCAAGCTGCAGCTGTCTCCTTCCAAGGGTCCTGGGACAATCCTTTGGCTTGTGCATAAGATTGTTTTATTAGCAATGAAATGGAAAAGACAATGTGCTTGAAATTGTTCTACTGAAACTGTTTCAGAAACACAAGAGAGATAGTAAAATAGCTTCTCAGCTCAATTTAATTATTCTGAATAGTAAAATAGCTTCTCAGCTCAATTTAATTATTCTGAATCATTCCATGGGATAGTCGTCTGTTTCAGGGAAAACCTGTAAGCTTAACTCCATCTCCAGTTAAGGCGATCATAGAGCTTGTTGATCGTGAAGGCACTTTGGTTCAAAAAACGAACCTTGATCTACCTCAGGTTATCTCAGTTTTTCTCTAAAGTATTCACATAAGGTTCTTCGTTACTCGTTGAAGTATTAAACAGAAGGTTTCATATTTGAATATTTTTTTATGTGTTCACTTTCTTGGGTATGACATCTATAAAACTTTCCGTGAGTAACTGGCTAATACATACAGGACTTGGATGTAAGGATAAAAGCTAGAATACTGCAGCTGAGCAGAGAGCGAGATGAAGCAGTGAACAAGGCAAGTCATTTTATCTCATATTTAGATGCTCATGCTATGATGTGCTATACATTTTTTTTTTTTTTTTTTTTTGCTTTGTAAATATGTGTACCTATTGTAGTACCATGCGAATAAGGCATCATGGTTTGATATGAATGCATGTAGATGTCTTTAAGTATATGTTTGGCACTCAAGTGGTCTTGATGCTCATATCACCATGTAGAGGAGGTTGAGATAAACAAAGATTCAACTCACGTAAGTTAAAGGCACCCCAAGGTTCTTGTTCAAGCCAAAACACTTCCGATGATGTCATATGCATGCATGTATGTGTGTATGTATGTATGTATGTATGTATGTATGTATGTATGTATGTATGTATGTATGTATGTATGTATGTATGTATGTATGTATGTATGTATGTATGTATGTATGTATGTATGTATGTGTGTGTGTGTGTGTGTGTATGTGTATGTATGTCTGTCTGTCTAGCTCTCTGATTGTCTGTCTGTATGTAGGTGCTTATGTACAAAAGTATGAATGCATGCATGTATGTATGTATGTATGTATGTATGTATGTATGTATGTATGTATGTATGTATGTATGTATGTATGTGTGTGTGTGTGTGTGTGTGTGTCTGTCTGTCTGTCTAGCTGTCTGATTGTCTGCTGTATGTAGGCACTTGTGTGCAAAAGTATGAATGCATGCATGCATGTATGTATGTATGTATGTATGTATGTATGTATGTATGTATGTATGTATGTATGTATGTATGTATGTATGTATGTATGTATGTATGTATGTATGTATGTATGTATGTATGTATGTATGTATGTATGTATGTATGTATGTATGTATGTATGTATGTATGTATGTATGTATGTATGTATGTATGTATGTATGTATGTATGTATGTATGGATGGATGGATGGATGGATGGATGGATTGATGGATGGATGGATGGATGGAATCTGGAAGGAGTGGTAGATGGATGGATGGATGCATGCATGTATATATGCATGTATGAGTGGTAGATGGATGGGTGGAGGGATGGATGGAAGGATTGAATGAATTCGGATGGATGGATGGATGGATGGAGGGATTAAATAAATTTGGATGGATGCATGTATGTATGTATGTATGTATGTATGTATGTATGTATGTATGTATGTATGTATGTATGTATGTATGTATGTACGTATGTATGCATGTATATATGCATGAGTGCATGCATACATGTATGTGTATGTGTGTATATATGTATTTATTTGGAAAAACCATTCTCTTTGTTATCAGTTGATTATATACAGGAGCATTGTCCCAAGGGATGAGAAAAAGAAAGCTGAAGCTATAGCCACTAAAGGAATCGAAATCCTGCTGATGAGTCTTGAAATCTTTGTCCATGTCTATGTGAGAGAGGGCGCCTGCAAAGAATTTCAAAGGGAGCAATCTGATTAAACTTTAAGCCAAAATATGCAGATGGAACCAAGACGTCATCTATGCGCTCGAGCAAGCCTTTGTCTCCCCATAAGTTTCACTTACTGAGAACTAGAGCAAGTCCGGGACATTTGTCACTGGGATGGTACCATGATCTTGTTGAAAGCCCCCAAGCCTTGGGTGAATGGGCTAGAAAATAGTTTGTATATCTCTTGCTCCTGTGTGTCAACCATTGGAAGATGATGCATGATTATCTATAAGTGGTGATTCCAAAGATATTTCTCTTCATAGTTGAACTTTTGATTCTCTAACTCATGAGTCGTCATCATACCCCCTATTCTTGGGCATAGTCCTAGGATTTCATCTTTCTTTGGATTGTGTATGTGAATATGCCTACTTAGGTGTATCAATGCATCTTGTAGAATCTTTGTTACAGTATGGATGAACTTCTTCACATGTTACCTTTACTCCTTTGTGCGTAGGCGATAGTTGTTTCCTTACTCGTTGGGAACCTTTTACCTTACTTTGTTACCGGCTTACCTTACTTTGATGTCAAAAACATGTTTATGACGTATCCATTTTGGATTATGGAACAAGAGTTTAGCCTTTTAATTTGATTACATATTTGTAATTGAGATGACCAAATTAGTAGCTTCGTGTGCATTGATTTCAATAACACAATGTGTAATAACTCACATGATCAATTGCACGTTGAAATCCATGATTCATATTTCTTTTCATAT
>CM035412.1:28924737-28972237 GCA_020310875.1 Ceratopteris richardii
CTGAGGGTCTGAAAAAATCTGTAATATAAGTCTGAGGGAGGGGTGCAAGGTGTATCTCCATCTGCTGCTGGAGGAGTGATGCACGGCGGTGCTTGAGCTCTACTAGGAAACGACCTAGAGGGCGCTGGTCCTCCGTCCCCAATAAAGCCCTGATCTCTCTGGCCCCCTTGAAGAGCTGTGGGTATCGGTCTCTGATGTCCTCATATGCCTTGCATCTACATGTGTAGTGCTCCTCGTCCTCCACCTCCTTTCTACATATCCTGCATAATCTCTCTTCCCTCGTGGTATGTGTGGCTCGCCCAACCTCAATCTCGAGCTGGTGTGATGATACTCTGAGCTTGCCAATGGCCACTCTCTGAGCTGGTGCCATATATGTATCCATGTATCGTGGTCTCTGAATGAAACCATCCGCTGTCACAGTCAGGAAGTGCTCTCTGTAGTGTTGCCTCTTTGTGGGAAGAGGCTCCCGTGGTGCAATCCATGTCTCCCTGACGTGTATCTATAGTAGGTCCCGACGGATGATCCTATTCCTCTCCGAATGAGAGAGGGTAATGTGGGGGGAAGAGAGGTCATACTGAAAAGGGGGGAGATCCGTAATACTCATGCCATGGTCTGCTAACCATCGGTAAGTCTGTGCATACCATACTCTTTCATGCCCTGTCTATGCAAGCCTGGTGAGTCTGCTGGTGGGGAGCTCTCTTACTCTCAGAATAAAGGTCACCAACTGGAAGAGGGCCTCCACTAGCATCGGTGGTGTGCCAAGCTCAGCTCGTATAATGTCATGTGGAACGGAGGGCTTGCTGCGCAGCAAGCGTGAGATCATGGTGACCTTGGGCCTCTCAATCCGCGTCCACATCGCCTCTGTGATCCCTGGTCTCCATACTGCTGCAGCGTACATCAATGCGGGTGTCACCAGAGTGTCAAAGAGCCACCCCTTAGTTCGGGGCTCCTGAAAATGTGCCTGAAAGCAGCGTCTCTCCAATCCTGCAAGTGCCGCATAGCCTCACGTCAATCTATCTCTCGTGGCCTGTGCCATGGAGAATACCCCTGTGCTGCCCGAGAAGGTGACACCTAGGTAGACGTAGGAGTTCACTACCTCTATCTGTGAAAGAGGCGCGATGGCGTACTGTCCTGGAGGTATGGAAGATCATGACCTTGGTCTTGCCAAGGTTCACTGTGAGTCCTCTCTCCATGCAAAAGGTATCGAGAGCCTGTAAATGTGACTGCAACCCCTCCTGTGACTCTGAAAGCAGGACAATATCATCAGCATATAATAGGATGTGTACTTGCGTACCTCCGAGGTCTCCTCCTCGCCCTCCTGCTCGCTGTATATACTCCGTGATCTCGTCGATGTAGAGACCGAAGAGAGTGGGTGAGAGAGCGAGAGGGGGAGAGAGAGAGAGAGAGAGAGAGAGAGAGAGAGAGAGAGAGAGAGAGAGAGAGAGAGAGAGAGAGAGAGAGAGAGAGAGAGAGAGAGAGAGAGAGAGAGAGAGAGAGAGAGAGAGAGAGAGAGAGAGAGAGAGAGAGAGAGAGAGAGAAAGAAAGAAAGAAAGAAAGACTTTTTAACGTCTATTAGAGGCCAAAATCGGCCTATGAGACAAAACATATACATCAGTATGATCCAATCCACTGTGATCCAAAACGAAAATAAAGTGTGAGTACTGCAAACGGGTATAAAAGGAGGGATAGTAGCTGGTATCAAGGGTGTGGGGTGCTATGGGTATGCACTCTATATGCTCAATGGGTGAGATACAAATATGATATGCATAGGGAGGGGAGGCTCGATGGTATCACAACCCCCTAAATGCCTGGAGTGGGTGTAGGATATAATGCATCGGTGGGTAAGGCATCATGGCGATCCTCAAAATGCTCTGGGCGTCCAAATCGATAGGGGTGCGCTTCTGATGTCTCTGTATCTCCATGTCATGGCGTGCGTGAATCGCCTGAGTCTCTCTCTGATGTGGACGAGCTCTCCGGACAAGGGGTCTCGGTCGTCGACGCTGTCGTCTAAGCTCCTCTGCTCTGTGTAATGTGACACCCCGCATCGAGCTTGGCCCTCGAGTGTATGTGGGTCTGAAAAAATCTGTAATATAAGTCTGAGGGGGGGGGGTCAGGTGATCTCCATCAGCTGCTGGAGGAGTGATGCGCGACGGTGCTGGAGCTCTACTAGGTAACGACCTAGAGGGCGTTGGTCCTCTGTCCCCAATAAAGCCCTGATCTCTCTAGGCCCCCTGAAGAGCTGTGGGTAGCGGTCTCTGATGTCCTCATATGCCTGGCATCTACATGTGTAGTGCTCCTCGTCCTCCACCTCCTCTCTACATATCTTGCATAATCGCTCATCCCTGGGGGTATGTGTGGCTCGCCCAATCTCAATCTCGAGCTGGTGTGATGATACTCTGAGCTGCCCAATGGCCACTCTCTCAGCTGGTGCCATATATGTATCCATGTATCGTGGTCTCTGAATGAAACCATCCGTTGTCACAGTCAGGAAGTGCTCTCTGTAGTGTTGCCTCTTTCTGGGAAGAGGCTCCCGTGGTGCTATCCATGTCTCCCTGACGTGTATCTGTAGTAGGTCCTGACGGATGATCCTATTCCTCTCCGAACGAGAGAGGGTAATGTGGGGGGAAGAGAGGTCATACTGAAAAGGGGGGAGATCCGTAATGCTCATGCCATGGTCTGCTAACCATCGGTAAGTCTGTGCATACCATACTCTCTCATGCCCTGTCTCTGCAAAATGTCTAGAGCTCTCAAATGCAAGCCTGGTGAGTCGGCTAGTGGGGAGCTCTCTGACTCTCAGAATAAAGGTCACCAACTGGAAGAGGGCCTCCACTAGCATCGGTGGTGTGCCAAGCTCAGCTCGTATAATGTCATGTGGAACGGAGGGCTTGCTGCGCAGCAAGCGTGATATCATGGTGATCTGGGGCCTCTCAATCTGCGTCCACATCGCCTCTGTGATCCCTGGTGCCCATATTGCTGCTGCGTACATCAATGCGGGTGTCACTAGAGTGTCAAAGAGCCACCCCTTAGTCTGGGGCTCCTGAAAATGTGTCTGAAAGCAGAGTCTCTCCAATCCTGCAAGTGTCGCATAACCTCGCGTCATCCTATCTCTTGCAGCCTGTGCAATGGAGAATACCCCTTTGCTGCCTGAGAAGGTGATACCTAGGTAGACGTAGGAGTCCACTACCTCTATCTGTCCTCGAGCTGCTGTGAAAGAGGCGCGATGGCGTACTGTCCTGGAGGTATGGAAGATCATGACCTTGGTCTTGCCAAGGTTCACTGTGAGTCCTCTCTCCATGCAAGAAATCTTCGAATGTGCTCATCTGGGGCCTCATGGGCTAAACCTCTGAAGGAGGGAAATTTTATGTTTAATCGGGAGAGTAAGGTTTCTAGATCTACCTGTCCTGCCATGCTTACAACAGATGAATTTGATGAAATTGGACTCGATGATCCTCTGACCGTCTTTCTTCTCGTCTGCTTGCACTTGACCCCAGGCCACCGGGAGAATATGGAGGTGGCTATTGTTGTTCCAAGAGTTTGATTTTTCTGTAGTCCATAAACCAGGAAAAGACAATGTTATGGTGGATCACTTATCCAGAATAAATATGATGAATCAATCTAGTGGAATCAATGATGACTTTCCAGATGCTCATCTGTTTGCTGTAAAAGCTCAAAGCTGGTATTACGACATTAAAAATTTCATTAAAACAGGATTGTATCCAGAAAAGGCTAGTGCTGTACAAAAGAAGAGCCTGCTAATCAAGAGTAGACCATATACCTTCATCGAAGATAAATTGTACAGACAGGGCAAAGATGACCGGTTCAGGAAGTGTTTGGAAGAAGAAGAAGTGAGGGAAGTCCTTCACTCTGCACATGAAGGTACAGGTGGTGGGCACCTCCCAGGACATATTATGAGTCAGAGGATACTGGATGCGGGTCTATGGTGGCCTACACTATTTAGGGATGCAGATGAATGGGGAAAAGCATGTGACATTTGCCAGAGGTGTGGACCTAAGCCAACAAAGCAGAGACATAACCCCTTGGTTATTTCCACCTCCTGGCAACCATTTGAGAAGTGGGGGTTAGATTTTGTAGGGCCAATCTACCCTCCCGCGTTTCCAAAAAGAGAAAAATATCTCTTGATAGCTACTGATTATGCCACAAAGTGGGCTGAAGCTATTGCCTCCTCCGATTGCACTGCCCAAACCGTTGCTGATTTCATTTATAGTAACATCATTTGCAGGTTTGGTTGTCCACTTGAAATTTGTACTGATCAAGGTACCCATTTTGTCAATAAAGTCCTGCAAGAAATCTTCAACAGGTATAGAATTCTTCATAGCACCTCTTGTGCTTACTATCCACGAGCAAATGGACGGGTTGAGTCCACAAATAAGGTTTTAATTGCAATGTTAAGAAAGGAGTGTATGTTGCAACCCACTTCATGGGGCATTGCGTACCTAGGTACACTTTGGGCATACAGATTAGCCTACAAAGAGGCCACTGGATATTCCCCATTCCAATTGGTCTATGGCATATAACCTATCGAGCCCTTTGAATTTTTACATGGATCACCTAAGATAGCATTCATGCAGGGAAAGAAGGATTGGGATATCTCTCAGAGGCTAGGAGCACTACATAAAGTGGAGGAGATTCGTCTACTAGCGACCAAACAATTGATAGAGACTCAGATAAAACAGAAGGAGGCACATGATCGACATCTGTGGAAAAACAACATTGAAGCAGGCATGTTGGTTCTTCTCCATAAACCTAACCCTCATACGGCTGCAAAAGGAAAATGGATCCCTCAGTGGGAAGGACCTTTTCGAGTTGTGAAAATGTTGCAATGTGGTGCTGTGCAATTGGAAACACTGGATGGCAACACCCTACCCTTGGTAAACATCTCCAGACTCAAGGGTTACCACCAAAAGTCATAAACATTGCATTTTCATTATTTTGTTCCTAAGAGTTTTGGAATGCTTTATAGGTACAAATAATAATCTGTTTGTTTAGAATTGTCCTAATAAGTAGAAATAAACAACACAATTGCTCACGCATGTTCTTTTTGGGCGCCATTTTTTTTGTTGCTCATTTCACCACTAAAAATCAACTAAAATTCATTGTTAAATAAATTAGGCACCATTTTTTGGATGGCCCTTACTTCTGCACAATAACTTTCTATATTTCCCTTTCTTTTGTTTCTCTTTTTGGATGGAAGAGATTGGAACTTGCATCTCCTCTCTTTTGAACTCTCTTTTGGGTTGAACCATCAATTCCTGTGAGGTAATCTTTCATTCCTCCCTCCCTGCTATATAAGGTGTTCTCTCTTTCATTATTGATCCCCTCAGCATCAGTGATGATAAACATACAATACCGCTCCTTCAACCCCATCGATTGCCATCGATTGCGAGGTCCTTCAACCCCCTCGGCCATCCACTTACTTACCTACACTCAAACCCGCCATCCACTTACTTACCTCCACTCAAACCCCCCAAACACCCCCCTCCTCCGTCCTCACCCGCCCACCCCCCCTTCCAACCACCCGAAGGCACCCCTCTCCTCCGCCCCCCTCCTCCGCCCTCACCCGCCCACCACCCCCCACCCACCCCCCCTCCAACCACCCGCAAACACCCTCCCTACTCCCCGCTCACCCGCCCACCAAACCCCCTCCAGCCACCCGCAGATACCCCCCACCCGCCTACGCCTTCCGCCTCTCCCCACCTATTCCGTCCTCTTCCGCCCACCACATCTCCCCATCTCCTTGTTCCCCTCACCCACCCGCCATCCCCCCGCCTCCGCCTTCCGCCTACCTCCCCTCTCCGCCCCACCATACCGCCACCCCCGGTCAGGCATCCGACAGGCCCCCCCCCCCCCCCCCCCCCCCCCCGGTCACCTCATCAATCCCCGCCTTGCCCACCGCCACCATAGCCCCCACCTCTCTTGCCCCGCCTCTGTCCTCCTCCGGTGCCTCCGCCTCCGCAGCCTCCGCAGCCTCCGCTGGTGCCCCCGCCTCCGCAGCCTCCGCTGGTGAACCCCCGCCTCCCGCCTCGCACTTGCCCGCCCCTCATCCATCCTCCGCAGCATCCGCTGTGCCCCCCGCCACCCCGCCTCCGCTTACCTCCTCCCTGCCGCCCCGCCTCCGCCTCGATCCGCCCCGCTGCCCCGCCTCCGCCTCCCTCAGCCTCCCTCCGCCCGGTACCCATCCCTCCCCCACCCTCCCCTCCTCCAACCTCCGCAGGCATCGCCTCCGCCCTACCACTCTCATCCTCCGCAGAACTCCGCCAATACCACCCGTCTCCGCCCGTGCCGCCCCTCCTCCACCCCCCGCAGGTATCCAACACCTCCGCCACGCCGTACCGCCCAGTCCCGCCGTCACCCTCCATCAGCCCCTCCGTCGATTCTACATCTAACCTCCCCCGCGGTCACCTCTCCACTATCGGCGTACTATAATCCCGCCGAGTTCCGCCACCTCCTCTCCCCCCGCCTTCCTCCCGCATCCGCGCCGCAGCCGCCGCCCTCAACTTCCACACAACTCCGCCTTCCCTTGCTCCCCATCTTCTTGCTTCCCTCACCCACACGCCAACATCCCTCTCCTCCGCCCCACCCGCCCAAACAAATCCCTCCAACCCCCGCTGGAACCATCCCTCCGCCTTCAAACGCCCACGACTACCCCCTCCGCCCTAACCCACCTCCCACAACCTTCCCTCCGCCATCCACCGCAGACATCGGCCTCCTCCGCCCTCGCCCTCAACAGCCCAAAACCACCCACACCCACCCCCTCCGCCACCGCGTCATCTCATCCTTCCAACCGGCAGCACACTACACTCCCTCCACATTATCCGCCCACACCCCAACCCATCCGCAACCGGCAAAACAATCCACTCCCTCCACCATTGTCCGCCCGCACCCCAAACCATCCACAACCCCGCAAACATCTACCCTCATTTGCATTGTAAATCCCCTCATCTCCACCCCTCAATCCCCTAAGCCACACTCTCCTCCGCTTCCCCTCCACTTCCCCCTTAATCCCCAAAACCAAAAAGGGTTTCTATGGATGTTCCTAACCCGCAAGACGATCCTTCGAATTTCACACCTTCGGCGTTCCAACCAACAAATCCTAATTCAACCAATCCAAATCCTAATTCTACCAATCCAAATTACCATGCGTCAGAGTCTGCTCCACAGTCCCACACCCAAACCCTTCCCACCCTCGTCTACCCAGTCCCCACAGTGCCCGCCTCTCTTACCCCACCGTTTCCTCCATCCACCATATCCCCTTATCCCACAGCAGATGCCTCGGATGCCTCGACTTCCGCCATTCATCCTCAGCTTCTCCATATTCCTACTTATTCCGTTCGTTCCGATTCCACAGACGTTTATTCTCCACCTTCGATTCCTCGCCCCCCTTCACCTTCTCCCTCTCCTTCTGCTTCTCATACTTCGATACCTACTTCCCCTTCAGGCGATTATATGCACCTTTTTCTCCCCACTGATTTAAATCTCCACATTCGTATTCACTTATCTCTCCCCCCAATTGACCTCCGCAATCTTTTTTTTGGTCGAAAATCTTCAGTATGCAGATCTTTTAGGCTTGGCGAACGTTCTGTTCCAGGACCCCTCCAACCTTAATGATGTCTATGAAGCTCTTCGGCTGTTCCCCAATTTTCGCACAGGCACTCTCGACATCTCTGACATTGCCGCCAGTATAGGCTCCTCCCTCATCAACTTCGACAGCCCTCCACTCCTATATTCTGGAGTGTCTCCCTCGGAAACAATTGCTTTTTGTAAAGAACGTTTTGAAGATAATGCACGTTTTTCAATCCGCATGCAATCCATTCTAAACTCCTTCATCTTTTTCTTTTTACTTAGGAGCCCCGCCTCTCCGCTTCCACTATCAGACATTCGCATTGAAGACCCACTTTACTGCTTCCTAACTAGCCGCCCCTACCCTTACGCCGCACTACTCTATAGTTCATTGAGCGCGCGATCCCGGAGACTTCGTGAAGCTATCCCTCGCCGATCTCGTGCCTTTAACATATATTCTGCTACACTCCTGGCTTGGGTATATCAAATCCCTGCGCAATTGGCTAATCCTTCCGCTCTACCCAAATCCCCTCATCTCCCTGTTAGCAACCAGCTTCAAGATCCCACTATCCCTTCCATATCCCGGCCTTCCCCCTCCCCTTCACTCTCCACTGGCTCCACATCCGCTTCAACCCAACCCTCTGCACCCCCGGATATCCCTCCACTTAATCAACCGTCTCCTTCCCCTATCCTCACCACATCTCCTTCCACGGTCACCATTCGTCCTCCTGCTCCTGTTCCCCCACATAGCTCTTCTTCATTCCGCCCACTCATTCAAACCCAGGTGAACCCGCACAACCCCACTTGTACTCCCCCACGTCCCCTTGTTTCCCGATTTCCAACTCCAAGTAATGCACCACCCACCCAACCCCATCATTCCAATCTTAATCACACCCGGTCCCTCTACCATTCCAACCAATTCTCCAACTCCGCCTGTAGCACCTGTTCCTCCATCTGATACCAAGTCCGCACCCTCTTTTTTCCTATTACTTCGCGAAGCCAGTAACATTGCTCAAGGAAGTGCTGACGCTTCGAAGTTGTCCCTGGATTCCATTTCAGCTGCAGCCAGCATTCATCAACAATATATTTCGACTATAGACAACATAAATCGCATGGCCACCTCACAGTGGCAATCTCTCACTGAATTAGCCCGTTTGCTCAAGGAGGAGCGAGATAGGTATCGAGACATTGCGGATTCTGCGCTCCAGACTTTAGAAGATCTTCAAACTCGTTTCAAATTAGGTTTATGTGATAATGCAGCGTGTCGGCGTATCAAGCGCGAACGGGACCATCTTCGCAATTGCCTTAGTTCTGTCCAACAACTTATAGAGAAAGCTTCAGTTCCCCTCCCATCTTCACCTCAGCCACCTCCTCAATAATCTCAGTCCCAGTTTTAATAATTTGCTGGCCACACTTCAATAAATTAATTGGCTTCAGCTTCAGTTCTAGCTTCCCAATAACCATATCCTCCTTCTGATTATGTTAAAATCAGGATTCAATAATCATGGGATATTGCTTCTCATTTTCTTTAGTGAATCAATAAAAGTACTCTTTCTCCCTTTTTCGGCTTTATTTCCTCTCTGTTCCTATAATTGTTACATTTTGTTCTTGTTCAATTTTGTTCTTAAGCTGTTCTTGTATCAAGTTTTGTTGTCTCTCCGGGTCGGAGAGTCCTTTAGGTGGTGGGCATCTGTTGAGCCCTGGCAAGGTCGAAACCGGGAAAAGTCAAGATCAAAGTAAAGTCAAGGGTCAAAGTGCACGGGTAGTGCACCTTCAATGGTCATAAAAGAAGACTTTAATTGTTCATTTGGCAATATTGCAAAAGTATTTTATGAAGTCTCTTAAGGTCAAAAGGGTGTTTTTTAAGTAATGTGGAGGGTCCAGGTGAACCCCTCTTGGGTACAAAGGTGACAAATTAAAAAGAGAGAAAAGTAAAGGTACGTGAAGCGGCTGGGTATGCACATGTGGGAATAAGGCCACCCAATCAAAATTTTTCTTTTGTCTAAAGTTCCTACAGGACAAAGAAGCAATTCGTTGGCCGCCAACTAAAAAGAGAATCTTGGGACATCAAAGGAAGGCCAAGAGTCCATGGCAGTTAGAAGTCACGGGACCGGCGCATTCAAAAGAGGACAAAGGCTATTCTTGGACACACATTGAGAGTAAGGAGCAAGAGAGAGCTTCAGAGGAAGCAAGAAAGGAAAGGAAGAGCCACCAGTGTGCGACGACACTGAAGAGTGCAAGAGGTGTCAAGAGGAAGGTGTGCAGAGAAGGCGGGGTTGGATTCCAAGAGTCCCAAGGTCTATTGTGTGTGCGCGGCCGAGATACCAATTCCTTAGCTTGGTGGAAGCTTAGTGCAAGGTGTGCACAAGGGAAGCGTGAAGCAAGTGAAGGATTGGTGCAGGAGAGGCCGCTGCGAGAGGACTTGAGATAATTGGTCTTCTGTAATTGACATTCTCTGAAGTTGTATTTAGTCATTGATTGGACTGTATTCAGTCATTGTAATTGTTGCAAGATAATCAATATTCAAGGTTTCTAGGAGTATTCCTTTGCAGAAGTTCTCACTATTATTCCATTTTCATCATCTCCTTTTTCTCCTACAAACCCTCAAACTCCTTCTTGTCCACGAATCCCCAACAATAGTCTACCACACTGCCCCCCTGTGGTGTCGTGGGTGGAATGCAGGTGAGACCGCGCGAGGTGGGCCAGCTCTCCATCCCATTATATATAACGAGACGGTGTGCTGCTCCCATCTGGAGTAAGTGTCGGCCATATAAGGTGGGTGTGGCAGTGTCGGCTGAGGCTCTGAGTGTAGGCATGTCCTCTATGGTACGAAGCATCTCAGGGTCGTCAAAGTCGTAGATATCACACTGGTGGCTCTGAGTGCGGGCATTGAAGTCTCCTACAAGGAAGACTTCACCCATCCCGGTATACTCCATAATCGTGTCACTGAGGCAGTCATATGGTGATGTGGTGTCTGGTCCCTCCCCTCTTGATAGCTGCTCAGGGGAATGTGTGAAGCGTGAACCAATGGGTGCAATATAGCATACGGCGAAGTACGCTGCTCTCTCCTCTGATAGCTGCAAGCGTATCCACATGAAACGTGCCTCTTGGTCTCTGGCTACCACCTGTACCCTATGCTGTAACGACTGTCTATAGAGCACGGCTACTCCTGATCCCCGTGTGGTGTGCTGTCTCATCTCGCGGCGGTGAGCTTACTCCCACATATAGCCCTCAATCCTCGGTAGGCTCCTCCCCGGGCTCTCGTGTGTCTCTGTCAAGAAGATAATGTCTCTTCCCTCCATCACCTCCTCGAGGCGCCCTGGATGTGTCCATAAAGATCCATTGCAGTTCCAGACTGCAATGTGCACCTCCTAGTGTGCTGTCTCATAGGCCGCGAATCCCTAGTCAATGGGCCGTCCATCAATGATGATCCGACCGTCTCTGTAGAGGGCACGATGTCCCTCTCGTCTTGCCTGGAGGACACGTGGCATGCATGCCCGTCTGTACTCTACCTGCATCCGTGTGAGGTCGTCATCCAAATAGATGGGGGTGCCTGGTGTAGTGCGTAGTACCGCCCGTCGTCTTAGAAAGTCTCTCCTCCTGGCCTCATCTGAGAACTGAAGGATAAGTGCTCTGCTCCGTGTGGTGTCCCGTCCTTCTCTCCATACTCTGGTGAAAGGGAGAGGCTCATCCGCGCAGTATCCAAGTAATGTGCACAAGCGATTCCCGTCCTGCTCTGGTGATCCGTCTGTTTCTGTGAGGCTGGAGACGCGAACATTGAGCCTGCGGGCCTGTCGCATCCGCTCCTCCTCAATGGTGGTATGCACTATGTGGATCTCCTCATGGTGGTTGTTCTTCTTTGCCCCCTGTCGAAGGTTCTTTTTGACACTTTCTTAGTCTCAAGCTCGTTCTGCACCACCTCCATACACTCCTTCTTGATAGTCACCCGAATGTCCTCTAGATGTGGAGCGATCTCCCCCTCCTCGTGCATGCTGTCCAGTTTCGTTTTCATATCAGTAAGCGCAGAGAGAGAGAGAGAGAGAGAGAGAGAGAGAGAGAGAGAGAGAGAGAGAGAGAGAGAGAGAGAGAGAGAGAGAGAGAGAGAGAGAGAGAGAGAGAGAGAGAGAGAGAGAGAGAGAGAGAGAGAGAGAGAGAGAGAGAGAGAGAGAGAGAGAGAGAGAGAGAGAGAGAGAGAGAGAGAGAGAGAGAGAGAGAGAGAGAGAGAGAGAGAGAGAGAAAGAAAGTCATATTAACGTCTTCTGGAGGCCAAACTTGGCCTATGAGACAAAAACCATGTACAAGTGTAGTAACCCTGTGTAGAAGATAAAATGAAATAAAAAGTATATCGCTACACAAAGCTATATAGGGCTGGAAAAGGCTGGGGAGACGTGGCTCTGACTCTGCAGATAGTGGCCACCTAATACATGGGGGATCCAAAATGTGAGTAAAACGCCCTAGCCACTGGTGATGGGTGGAGGTGGGTGTAGTATGTGGTACATCGGTGGTGGTCTGAGTGCCTCCTGAAGGAAGACAACCCAGGGGGTGGTGGTACGCCTATGCTCCATCATGTGGTCGTAGGCAATCCTGATGCGTGAGATATCCTCCTGATATAGTCGTGGTCGACGATATCCGCCCATGCGTGATCGGCCCCGTGCTCTCTGTGCTGCTGCCTGGTGGAGCGTGAGCCCTATAGATGGACCTCTCTGATGTAGCTCAACTCGCTGAAAGAACTGGGTAATGGTCTGCTGGGTACTCACCCGTGGCTGATGTATGGGCTGTAGTGACCGCTCTCGCCTCTCGTATGCTGCTGTGAGAAAGAGTCCCAAGCGTCTCTGGTCTCCCATAGTCATGCACAGCTTGAATGACTCCTCGATCTGGAACTGTGCTCGTAGGTCTAAGTATGCTGGACATCTGATAACAAAATGCTCCTCACTCTCTACCTCTGTCTGGCATACTGGGCACCACCTCTCCTCACGGGGGACTCCCCTGGACCGACCCCTCTCAATCTCAAGCTGATGTGATGAAACCCGGAGCTTCCCAATGACGACTCGTAGGTGGTGGGGAAGGTAGGTCTGCATGTATCTCGGAATCTCGATGAAGCCCGTGCCCGATATATGTAGAAAATGCTCGCGGTAGTAGAGCATTTTCGGTGGCAATGTACCCCTAGGGCTCACCCATGTCCTCTGTATGTATGTATGCCATATCTCCTGACGAATGATCCTATTCCTCTCCTGATGAGAGAGCGAGTAAGTGGGTGCATGAGAGTCGTACTGTAGAGAGAGAGAGAGAGAGAGAGAGAGAGAGAGAGAGAGAGAGAGAGAGAGAGAGAGAGAGAGAGAGAGAGAGAGAGAGAGAGAGAGAGAGAGAGAGAGAGAGAGAGAGAGAGAGAGAGAGAGAGAGAGAGAGAGAGAGAGAGAGAGAGAGAGAGAGAGAGAGAGAGAGAGAGAGAGAGAGAGAGAGAGAGAGAGAGAGAGAGAGAGAAGGACTTTTTAATGTCTATTAGAGGCCAAAATCGGCCTATGAGACAAAACATATACATCAGTATGATCCAATCCACTGTGATCCCAAAAGGAAAATAAAGTGTGAGTATCGCAAACGGGTATAAAAGGAGTGGATAGTAACTAGCATCAAGGGTGTGGGGTGCTATGGGTATGCACTCTATATGCTCAATGGGTGAGATACAAATATGATATGCATAGGGAGGGGAGGCTCGATGGTATCACAACCCACTAGATGCCTGGAGTGGGTGTAGGATATAATGCATCGGTGGGTAAGGCATCATGGCAATCCTCAAAATGCTCTGAATGTCCAAATCGATAGGGGTGCGCTGTTGACGTCTCCGTATCTCCATGTCGTGGCGTGCGTGAATCGCTTGAATCTCTCTCTGATGTGGACGGGCTCTCCGGACGGGGGGTCTTGGTCGTCGAGACTCGACGCTGTCGTCTAAGCTCCTCTGCCCTGTGTAATGTGACACCCCGCATCGAGCTGGGTCCTCGAGTGGCTGTGGGTCTGAAAAAATCTGTAATATAAGTCTGAGAGGGAGGGAGGGGGGGGAGAGAGAGAGAGAGAGAGAGAGAGAGAGAGAGAGAGAGAGAGAGAGAGAGAGAGAGAGAGAGAGAGAGAGAGAGAGAGAGAGAGAGAGAGAGAGAGAGAGAGAGAGAGAGAGAGAGAGAGAGAGAGAGAGAGAGAGAGAGAGAGAGAGAGAGAGAGAGAGAGAGAGAGAGAGAGAGAGAGAGAGAGTTTTTATGTCTATTAGGAGGCAGAACTCGGCCTATGAGACAAATCGATGTACATGGGTGTATCTTCTGTCAATTGGAAAAGATAAAAGTGCTGAAGAAACTGGTAAAGATGATACAGATCTCCGTAATATGGATGTGGAGATACCCATGAAAGTGGGCGGTGTATGGAGTGCGATATCTATGATAGTCTATATGGGTACAACAAGCATGTGAATGCATCTGAAATGACTAACTAGCTCCATCCTGTGCTAGTGGGCGGGTGTAAGATGTGATACATAGGTGGAGGTGGAGTTAGGGCCACCCTGATGGCTGCAGCGGGATCAGCCATCATCTCGGATGGTCTCTCTTCCATGGCGCGATGGTCACAAGCCTGGATCTCCGCAATTTGGTGTCGATGAAGTCTCGAGGCCTGATATCCTATAGCACGAGGTCATCTCCTAGCTCGAGAAGTATGAGCCTGCTGAAGAGTCACCCCTCTCGGTGTGTGAACTGAGGGGGGGAGGGCTGCTGCACGTCGTGGAATAAAGAAGTGAGTGAGCTGACTCTATCTCCCTCCTGTATGGGCTGCTACGATAGGCTGGAGTAGGGAATCTCTGTGACTCTGTATCTCTAGTAAGAATCGCCCGAGCTGTTGCTGGTCTCTAGAGTCCATGATCTCTCGGAGGGTGGGCTGCCCTGTAAACAGAGTCTGGTATCTGCCTCATATGTCATCATATGCGCTACATCTGCATACAATGTGCTCCTCATCCTCCATCTCTACTCTGCATGCCCTGCATATCCGCTGCTCTCTAGGAATGTCTGAGGCTCTTCCCGTCTCAATCTCTAGTCGGTGTGATGAGACTCTCAGCTGGCCAATCGCTACCCTCGAGCTGTGAGGCATGTAAGTATCCATGTAGCGTGGTCGCTGGATAAAACCGTCCGCTAGTATGCCTAAAAACTGGTCTCGGTAGTGCGATAGTCTCGATCCCATGTGCGGTGTGTGCCATGTCTGACTAATGTAGAGCTGCCAGAGATCCTGTCTGAGCACAACATTCCTCTCACTACGGGAGAGGTGGATGTGAGGTGAGTCCGGGTCATACTGAAAAGGTGGCAATCTGTCCATATCAAGTCCATGACTATCAAACCAAACTCTCACCTGAGTGTACCAAGCTCTCTCATAGTGGGAGGAATTGGCAATGGGGGCTGTCCTTGGACATCATATGCCCTCTCGGCGTAGGTGTGCCAAGTCTGAGGATCTGCTATGGGCGTAGGTGGGCGTGGCTCACGTAGGGCCCTCCACGCGATGGTGCAATCCCTACTCATGAGAAGGTCAAACAGTTTTGCCTCCTTTCGCTCCTTGAAAGCTCGTTGCTTTTTGCATGTGAGAGCTCGCATCTGTCGTTGTGCCTCCCTCTCCGTGATGGATCCCAAGATATTATGTGCTATGAAGTGTCGGTATAGTCGTCTACACTCCTCATAGTACCATCTGTTTTGGGGTGTATGCCCTAGCCGTGTCGAATGTGCGGTGCTGTGGGTGGTGTATGGGAAGCTAAGAGTAGCAGATGTGTGAAGGATCGAGGAGAAGTGGGCGGTGAGGGTGTCCAATGGGGCGGAGGGATCAAGGGAGAAGATGCCCTATGGAACATGTGAGCTATAGATATGTGCTAGCTCATGTCTAAAGTGAATGGTGGTATGGGCATGTGGCGGTATGGTGGCGGGGTGGGGTATGCATGGTGAGCCGCGGTGTTGTGTGTGGGATGCAAGTGAGACCACCCGAGGTGGGCCAGGTCGCCATCCCCTTATAGATAATGAGACGGTGTGCTTCTCCCATCTAGAGTAGGTGTCAGCCGTATGAGGTGGGTGTGGCAGTATCGACTCAGGCTCTTAGTTTAGACATGTCCTCCATGGTGCGGAGCATCTCAGGGTCGTCAAAGTCATAGATATCGCACTGGTGGCTCTGAGTGTGGGCATTGAAGTCTCCTACAAGGAAGACTTCACCCATCCTGGTGTACTCCATAATGGTTTCACCGAGGAAGTCATATGGTGACGGGATGTCTGGTCTCACCCCCTCTGAGGGATAGGGGGGAGGTATGTGTGAAGCTCGAGCCGATGGGTGCAATATAGAAGACGGCGAAATACGTTGCACTCTCCTCTGATAGCTGGAGGCATATCCATATGAAACGTGCCTCTGGGTCTCTGGCTACCACCTGTACCCTGCACTGTAGAGACTGTTTATAGAGGACGGCTACTCCTCTTGATCCTCGTGTAGTGTGCTGTCACATGTCGGTGGTGAGCTGACTCCCACCTATAGCCTTCAATCCTCTGTAGGCTCCTCCCGGGGCTCTCGTGTGTCTTTGTCAAGAAGATCATGTCCTTGCTCTCCATCACCTCCTCGAGGCGCCTTGGATGTGTCCACAAAGATCCATGGCAGTTCGAGAATGCAATGCGCACCTCCTTCTGTGCTGTCTCATAGGCCGTGAATCCCTAGTCAATGGGTCGTCCATCAATGATGACACGACCGTCTCTGTATAGGGCACAATGTCTGTCTATAGAGCACGACTACTCTTCCTGATCCTCGTATAGTGTGCTTTCGCATTTGTTGGTGGTGAGCTGACTCCCACCTATAGTGCTCAATCCTTTGTAGGCTCCTCCCCGGGCTCTCGTGTGTCTGTGTCAAGAAGATCATGTCCATGCCCTTCATCACCTCCTCAAGGCTCCCTGGATGTGTCCACAAAGATCCATTGCAGTTCCAGACTGCAATGCGCACCTCCTGTTGTGCTGTCTCATAGGCCAAGAATCCCTAGTCAATGGATCGTCCATCGATGATGACACAACCGTATCTGTATAGGGCACGATGTCCCTCGCGTCGGGCCTGGAGGGCACACAACATGCATACACATCTGTGCTCTACTTGCATCCGTGTGAGGTCGTCATCCAAATAGATCGGGGTGCCCGGTGTAGTGTGCAGTAATGCCCGTCGCCTGAGGAAGTCTCTCCTCCCGGTCTCATTTGAGAATTGAAGGATGAGTGTTTTGCTCCGTGTGGTGTCCCGTTCATCTCTCTGTGTGGTGTCCCATCCCGCTCTCCAGGCTCTCTTGAAAGGGAGAGGCTCATCCGCGCGGTATCCAAGTAGTATGCACAAGCAACGCCTGTCCTGCTCTGGTGATCCGTCTGTCTCTGCGCGGCCGGAGACGCGGACATTAAGCATGTGAGCCTGTCGCATCCGCTCCTCCTCAATGGTGGTGTGTACTATGTGGATCGCCTCATGCTGATTGTTCTTCTTCGCCTCTAGTCTAAGGTTTTTTTCTGACAACTTTGACCCATCTTTTTTGGCCTCAAGCTCGCTTTGAACCACCTCTATGCACTCTTTCTTGATAGTTACTCGGATGTCCTCTAGCTGTGGGGCGATCTCCCCCTCCTTATGTATGCTGTCCAGTTTCGTTCTCAGATCAGTAAGTCCAGTGTGCAACTCCTCCTCCTGGTCCCGTGAGTGCTTCTTGCGGATAGCAAGAAGCTCTTCCCGGAGGGCCTTGTTCTCCTTCTCCAAGGCTGCTACCTTGGCTTCGAGGGCGACGAATCTGCGGGTAATCCCGTTCAGTCCAGAATCCCCTTCTTTCTTATGTTTTCCTATCAACTCTCGGAGGGTATGCTCTAAAGTTGCCCGTTGTTCCTCTAACTTGGGAGCCATATATATATATATATATATATATATATATATATATATATATATATATATATATATATATATATATAGATAGATAGATAGAGAGAGAGAGAGAGAGAGAGAGAGAGAGAGAGAGAGAGAGAGAGAGAGAGAGAGAGAGAGAGAGAGAGAGAGAGAGAGAGAGAGAGAGAGAGAGAGAGAGAGAGAGAGAGAGAGAGAGAGAGAGAGAGAGAGAGAGAGAGAGAGAAGAAGAAAGAAAGTCATATTAACGTCTTCTGGAGGCCAAACTTGGCCTATGAGACAAAAACCATGTACAAGTGTAGTAACCCTGTGTAGAAGATAAAATGAAATAAAAAGTATATCGCTACACAAAGCTATATAGGGCTGGAAAAGGCTGGGGAGACGTGGCTCTGACTCTGCAGATAGTGGCCACCTAATACATGGGGGGATCCAAAATGTGAGTAAAACGCCTAGCTACTGGTGATGGGTGGAGGTGGGTGTAGTATGTGGTACATCGGTGGTGGTCTGAGTGCCTCTTGAAGGAAGACAACCCAGGGGGTGGTGGTACGCCTATGCTCCATCATGTGGTCGTAGGCAATCCTGATGCGTGAGATATCCTCCTGATATAGTCGTGGTCGACTATATCCGCCCATGCGTGGTCGGCGCCGCGCTCTCTGTGCTGCTGCCTGATGGAGCGTGAGCCCTATAGATGGACCTCTCTGATGTAGCTCAACTCGCTGAAAGAACTGGGTAATGGTCTGCTTGGTACTCACCCGTGGCTGATGTATGGGCTGTAGTGACCGCTCTCGCCTCTCGTATGTTGCTGTGAGAAAGCGTCCCAAGCGTCTCTGGTCTCCCATAGTCATGCACAGCTGGAATGACTCCTCGATCTGGAACTGTGCTCGTAGGTCTAAGTATGCTTGACATCTGATAACAAAATGCTCCTCACTCTCTACCTCTGTCTGGCATACTGGGCACCACCTCTCCTCACGGGGGACTCCCCTGGACCGACCCCTCTCAATCTCGAGCTGATGTGATGAAACCCGGAGCTGCCCAATGACGACTCGTAGGTGGTGGGGAAGGTAGGTCTGCATGTATCTCGGAATCTCGATGAAGCCCGTGCCCGATATATGTAGAAAATGCTCGCGGTAGTAGAGCATTTTCGGTGGCAATGTACTCCTAGGGCTCACCCGTGTCCTCTGTATGTATGTATGTCATATCTCCTGACGAATGATCCTATTCCTCTCTTGATGAGAGAGCGATTAGGTGGGTGCATGAGAGTCGTACTGTAGTTGTGGTAGCGTGTCTATGTCAAAGCCATGGTGGGCAAGCCAGTCTCGTGTCTGTGCATACCATGAGGAGGTGTCGCCTGCTAATGCCATATCACGTTATGCCTCGAAAGCACGATAAGCAATGCGCTCTGTATCCATGCTCCGAAGTCTGTGTAATAGGCATACTGTCTGGAATAGTGCCTCAAATAGCATCAGTGGTGCAGCGAGCTCTGCTCTAATGATATCATGTGGTATTGAAGGCTTGCTGCGGATAAGTCTTGCAATCATGAGGATCTGTGGCCTCTCTAATGCTGTCCATACTGATGTAGCTAATCCTGGTCCCCATATGGCTGCCCCATACATGAGCGCTGGCGTAACCAAAGTGTCAAAGAGCCACCCCTTTGTGCGGGGCTCGTGAAAATATGCTTGGTGGCACTGTCTATCCATCAAAGCTAGTGCTGCGTACCCGCGTGTGATGCGGTCACGGGCTGCCTGAGCCATAGAGAAGACCCCTGATGCTGCTCTAAATGTCACCCCCAAGTAAACATATGATCCGACCACCGAGAGAGAGAGAGAGAGAGAGAGAGAGAGAGAGAGAGAGAGAGAGAGAGAGAGAGAGAGAGAGAGAGAGAGAGAGAGAGAGAGAGAGAGAGAGAGAGAGAGAGAGAGAGAGAGAGAGAGAGAGAGAGAGAGAGAGAGAGAGAGAGAGAGAGAGAGAGAGAGAGAGAGAGAGAGAGAGAGAGAGAGAGAGAGAGAGAGAGAGAGAGAGAGAGAGAGAGAGAGAGAGAGAGAGAGAGAGAGAGAGAGACTTTTTAACGTCTATTAGAGGCCAAAATCGGCCTATGAGACAAAACATATACATCAGGATGATCCAATCCACTGTGATCCCAAAAGGAAAATAAAGTGTGAGTACCAAAAACGGGTATAAAAGAAGTGGATAATAACTGGCATCAAGGGTGTGGGGTGCTATGGGTATGCACTCTATATGCTCAATGAGTGAGATACAAATATGATATGCATAGGGAGGGGAAGCTCAATGGTATCACAACCCTCTAGGTGCCTGGAGTGGGTGTAGGATATAATGCATCGGTGGGTAAGGCATCATGGCGATCCTCAAAATGCTCTGAACGTCCAAATTGACAGGGGTGCGCAGCTGATGTCTACGTATCTCCATGTCATGGCATGCGTGAATCGCCCGAATCTCTATTTGATGTGGACGGGCTCTCCGGAGTGGGGGTCTCGGTTGTTGACGCTGTCGTATGAGCTCCTCTGCTCTGTGTAATGTGACACGTCACACCCCATATCGAGCTGGGTCCTCGAGTGGCTGTGGGTCTGAAAAAATCTGTAATATAAGTCAGGGGGGGGGGGGGGGCAGGTGTATCTCCATCTACTGCTGGGGAAGTGATGCACGGCGGTACTGGAGCTCTACTAGGAAACGACCTAGAGCGCGCTGGTCCTCTGTCCCCAATAGAGCCCTGATCTCTCTGGGCCCCCTGAAGAGCTGTGGGTAGCGGTCTCTGATGTCCTCATATGCCTGGCATCTACATGTGTAGTGCTCCTCGTCCTCCACCTCCTCTCGGCATATCCTGCATAATCTCTCGTCCCTTGGGGTATGTGTTGCTCTCCCAACCTCAATCTCGAGCTGGTGTGATGATACTCTGAGCTGCCCAATGGCCACTCTCTCAGCTGGTGCCATGTATGTATCCATGTATTGTGGTCTCTGAATGAACCCATCCACTGTCACAGTCAAGAAGTGCTCTCTGTAGTGTTGCCTCTTTGTGGGAAGAGGCTCTCGTGGTGCTATCCATGTCTCCCTGACGTGTATGTGTAGTAGGTCCTGACGGATGATCCTACTCGTCTCCGAACGAGAGAGGGTAATGTGGGGGGAAGAGAGGTCATATTGAAAAGGGGGGAGATCGATAATGCTCATGCCATGATCTGCTAACCATCGGTATGTCTGTGCATACCATACTCTCTCATGCCCTGTCTCTTCCAAATGTCTAGAGCTCTCAAATGCAAGCGTGGCGAGTCGGCTGGTGGAGAGCTCTCTGACTCTCAGAATAAAGGTCACCCTCTGGAAGAGGGCCTCCACTAGCATCGGTGGTGTGCCAAGCTCAGCTCGTATAATGTCATGTGGAACAGAGGGCTTGCTGCGTAGCAAGCGTGAGATCATGGTGACCTGGAGCCTCTCAATCCGCGTCCACATCGCCTCCGTGATCCCTGGTGCCCATACTGCTGTTGCGTACATCAATGCGGTTGTCACTAGAGTGTCAAAGAGCGACCTCTTAGTGCGAGGCTCCTGAAAATGTGTGTGAAAGCAGCGTCTCTCTAATCCTGCAAGTGCCGCATAGCCGCGTGTTGATCTATCTCTCTCTGCCTGGGCCATGGAGAATACCCCTATGTTGCCCGAGAAGGTGACACCTAGGTAGACGTAGGAGTCCACTAGCTCTATCTGTCCTCCAGCTCCAGTGAAAGAGGCGCGATGGCGTACTGTCCTGGAGGTATTGAAGATCATGAACTTGGTATTGACAAGGTTCACTGTGAGTCCTCTCTCCATGCAGAAGGTATCGAGCGCCTGTAAATGTGACTGCAACCCCTCTTGTGTCTCTCAAAGTAAGACAATGTCATCAGCATATAATAGGATGTGTATTGGCATACCTCCGAGGTCTCCTCCTAGCCCTCCTGCATGCTGTATATACTCCGTGATCTCATCGATGTAGAGACGGAAGAGAGTGGGTGAGAGAGGGCAACCTTGTTTCACACCAAAGGTGCTAACAAGGCTGTCTGATAGGCCGCCGGGGCAGCGTACCCTGCCTGTGACTCGTGTATACAACGCATGGGTGGCCCATAGCATGTCTGATGGTAGCTGTAACTCCTGGAGCCTCCGTAGTAGTCTCTCGAGGGAGCATGTCGAAGGCTTTGCGGAAATCCACAAAGCAACACTTTAGTCTCTGCTTCCTCGCCTTCGTGCTCTCAATCAAGCAACGAAGCACGAAGATGTGGTCGATGGTGGAGAAAGTGCGGCGGAAACCTGTCTTGCCGGGTGCTCTAATCCCAGTTGCCTCAGCGTGTGTACTGAGCTCTGCCTCTAGTACTGCCCCATAGATCTTGGCCAGAATATGGCCTATCATAATAGTCCTATACTTCCTTGGGTCCATCATATCGCCGGACTTATGGATAGGCGTAATGGTATGCATAGTCCACGAGTCAGGTAATCCCTCAACCAAAGCACGGTTGAAGAGATGGGCGATCAGGTGGGAAACTACATCTGCTGCGTATATAAAGTGCTCGCTCTGTAGCCTCATATGATCTGCTGAGCGGCCATGCTGTAGTCTATGGATGGCATGTCGTACCATGCCTTCCGTGAATAGGGTGGATATCATAGGACGCGGTGTGGGAGGGATCGGCAATGGTGGCTGTCCTGGGACATCAGTGCCAAATGTGAGGATCTACTATGGGTGTAAGTGGGCGTGGCTCACGTAGGGCCCTCCACGCGGTGGCACAATCCCTACTCATGAGAAGCTCGAACAACTCTACCTCCTCTTGCTCCTCGGGAGCTCTCTGCTTCCGGCGTGTGAGGGCTCGCATCTGTTGTCATGCCTCCCTCTCTGTGATGGATCTCAAGATACTCTGTGCTCTGAGATGTCGGTATAGTCGCCTGCACTCCTCATCGTACCATCTATTATGGGGTGTATGCCCCAGCCGTGTTGAATGTGCAGTGCTGTGGGTGGTGTATGGAAAGCGGAGAGTAGCGGATGTGTGGAGGGAGGGAGGGAGAGAGAGAGAGAGAGAGAGAGAGAGAGAGAGAGAGAGAGAGAGAGAGAGAGAGAGAGAGAGAGAGAGAGAGAGAGAGAGAGAGAGAGAGAGAGAGAGAGAGAGAGAGAGAGAGAGAGAGAGAGAGAGAGAGAGAGAGAGAGAGAGAGAGACTTTTTAACGTCTATTAGAGGCCAAAATCGGCCTATGAGACAAAACATATACATCAGTATGATCCAATCCACTGTGATCCAAAACGAAAATAAAGTGTGAGTACTGCAAACGGGTATAAAAGGAGGGATAGTAGCTGGTATCAAGGGTGTGGGGTGCTATGGGTATGCACTCTATATGCTCAATGGGTGAGATACAAATATGATATGCATAGGGAGGGGAGGCTCGATGGTTTTACAACCCCCTAAATGCCTGGAGTGGGTGTAGGATATAATGCATCGGTGGGTAAGGCATCATGGCGATCCTCAAAATGCTCTGGGCGTCCAAATCGATAGGGGTGCGCTGCTGACATCTCTGCATCTCCATGTCATGGCGTGCGTGAATCGCCTGAATCTCTCTCTGATGTGGACGAGCTCTCCGGACAAGGGGTCTCGGTTGTCGACGCTGTCGTCTAAGCTCCTCTGCTCTGTGTAATGTGACACCCCGCATCGAGCTGGGCCCTCGAGTGTATGTGGGTCTGAAAAAATCTGTAATATAAGTCTGAGGGGGGGGGGTCAGGTGTATCTCCATCTGCTGCTGGAGGAGTGATGCGCGACGGTGCTGGAGCTCCACTAGGAAACGACCTAGAGGGCGTTGGTCCTCTGTCCCCAATAAAGCCCTGATCTCTCTAGGCCCCCTGAAGAGCTGTGGGTAGCGGTCTCTGATGTCCTCATATGCCTGGCATCTACATGTGTAGTGCTCCTCGTCCTCCACCTCCTCTCTACATATCCTGCATAATCGCTCATCCCTGGGGGTATGTGTGGCTCGCCCAATCTCAATCTCAAGCTGGTGTGATGATACTCTGAGCTGCCCAATGGCCACTCTCTCAGCTGGTGCCATATATGTATCCATGTATCGTGGTCTCTGAATGAAACCATCTGCTGTCACAGTCAGGAAGTGCTCTCTGTAGTGTTGCCTCTTTGTGGGAAGAGGCCCCCGTGGTGCTATCCATGTCTCCCTGACGTGTATCTGTAGTAGGTCCTGACGGATGATCCTATTCCTCTCCGAACGAGAGAGGGTAATGTGGGGGGAAGAGAGGTCATACTGAAAAGGGGGGAGATCCGTAATGCTCATGCCATGGTCTGCTAACCATCGGTAAGTCTGTGCATACCATACTCTCTCATGCCCTGTCTCTGCCAAATGTCTAGAGCTCTCAAATGCAAGCCTGGTGAGTCGGCTAGTGGGGAGCTCTCTGACTCTCAGAATAAAGGTCACCAACTGGAAGAGGGCCTCCACTAGCATCGGTGGTGTGCCAAGCTCAGCTCGTATAATGTCATGTGGAACGGAGGGCTTGCTGCGCAGCAAGCGTGATATCATGGTGATCTGGGGCCTCTCAATCTGCGTCCACATCGCCTCTGTGATCCCTGGTGCCCATACTGCTGCTGTGTAAATCAATGCGGGTGTCACTAGAGTGTCAAAGAGCCACCCCTTAGTCTGGGGCTCCTTAAAATGTGTCTGAAAGCAGAGTCTCTCCAATCTTGCAAGTGGCGCATAACCTCGCGTCAATCTATCTCTCGCAGCCTGTGCCATGGAGAATACCCCTGTGCTGCCCGAGAAGGTGATACCTAGGTAGACGTAGGAGTCCACTACCTCTATCTGTCCTCCAACTGCTGTGAAAGAGGCGCGATGGCGTACTGTCCTGGAGGTATGGAAGATCAAGACCTTGGTCTTGCCAAGGTTCACTGTGAGTCCTCTCTCCATGCAAAAGGTATCGAGCGCCTGTAAATGTGACTGCAACCCCTCCTGTGACTCTGAGAGCAGGACAATGTCATCAGCATATAATAGGATATGTACTTGCGTACCTCCGAGGTCTCCTCCTCGCCCTCCTGCTCGTTGTATATACTCCGTGATCTCGTCGATGTAGAGACCGAAGAGAGTGGGTGAGAGAGGGCAACCTTGTTTCACACCAATGGTGCTAACAAGGCTGTCTGATAGACCGCCGGGGCAGCGTACCCTACCTATGACTCGTGCATACAAAGCGTGGATGGCCCATAGCATGTCTGATGGAAGCTGTAACTCCTGGAGCCTCCGTAGTAGTCTCTCTCGAGGGACCATGTCGAAGGCTTTGCGGAAATCCACAAAGCAACAGTATAGTCTCTGGTTCCTCGCCTTCGCGCTCTCAATCAAGCAACGAAGCACGAAGATGTGGTCGATGGTGGAGAAAGTGCGGCGGAAGCCTGCCTGGCCGGGTGCTCTGATCCCCGCTGCCTCAGTGTGTGTACTGAGCTCTGCCTCTAGTACTGCCCCATAGATCTTGGCCAGGATATGGCCTATCATAATAGTCCTGTAGTTCCGTGGGTCCATCATATCGCCGGACTTATGGATAGGCGTAATGGTATGCATAGTCCATGAGTCGGGTAATCCCTCAACCAAAGCACGATTGAAGAGATGGGCGATCAAGTGGGAAACTACATCTGCTGCGTATATAAAGTGCTCTCCCTGTAGCCCCGTGTGGTCTGCAGAACGGCCATGCTGTAGCCTATGGATGGCTTGTCGTACCATGCGTGCTGTGAAGAGGGTGGATATCACCGGACGCGGTGTGGAAGGAATCGGTAATGGTGGCTGTCCTGGGACGTCATATAACCTCTTGGGGTAGGTGTGCCAAGTCGAAGGATCTGCTATGGGTGTAGGTGGACGTGGCTCACGTAGTGCCCTCCACGCGGTGGCACAATCCCTACTCATGAGAAGGTCCATCAACTTTGCCTCCTGTCTCTCCTCGAAAGCTCGCCGCTTCCGGCGTGTGAGGGCTCGCATCTGTCGTCGTGCCTCCCTCTCTGTGATGGATCCCAAGATACTCTGTGCTTTGAGATGTCGGTATAGTCGCCTACACTCCTCATCGTACCATCTATTCTTGGGTGTATGCCCCAGCCGTGTCGGATGTGCAGTGTTGTGGGTGGTGTATGGGAAGCTGAGAGTAGCGGATGTATGGAGGATCGAGGAGAAGTGGGCGGTGAGGGTGTCCAAGGAGGCAGAGGGATCAAGGGAGTAGATGCGCTCTCGAACATGGGAGCTATAGATATGTGCTAGCTCATGTCTAAAGTGAATGGTGGTACGGGCTCGTGGCTGTAGGGTGACGGGGTGGGGTATGCATGGAGAGAGAGAGAGAGAGAGAGAGAGAGAGAGAGAGAGAGAGAGAGAGAGAGAGAGAGAGAGAGAGAGAGAGAGAGAGAGAGAGAGAGAGAGAGAGAGAGAGAGAGAGAGAGAGAGAGAGAGAGAGAGAGAGAGAGAGAGAGAGAGAGAGAGAGAGAGAGAGAGAGAGAGAGAGAGAGAGAGAGAGAGACTTTTTAACGTCTATTAGAGGCCAAAATCGGCCTATGAGACAAAACATATACATCAGTATGATCCAATCCACTGTGATCCCAAAAGGAAAATAAAGTGTGAGTACATTGTGATCCCGAAAGGAAAATAAAGTGTGAGTACAAAACAAAGTATAAAAGGAGTGGATAATAATAGCTTGCGTCGAGGCTGTGGGGTCCTATGGGCATGCACTCTATATGCTCAATAGGTGAGATACAAATATGATATGCATAGGGAGGGGAGGCTCTGTGGTGTCATAACCCTCTAAATGTCTGGAGTGGGTGTAGGATACAATGCATCGGTGGGTAAGGCATCGTGGCGATCCGCAAAATGCTCTGCACATCGAGGTCGACGGGGGTGCGTTGCTGACGTCTCCGTATCTCCATGTCATGACGTGCGTGAATCGCTTGAATCTCTCTCTGGTGCGGACGGGCTCTCCGGAGTGGGGGTTTCGGTCATCGACGCTATCGTCTAAGCTCCTCTGCTCTCTGTAATGTGACACCCCGGGTCGATCTGGGTCCTCGAGTGGTTGTGGGTCTGAAAAAATTTGTAATATAAGTCTGGGGGGTCAGGTGTATCTCCATCTGCTGCCGGAGAAGTGATGCACGGCGGCGCTGGAGCTCTACTAGGAAACGACCTAGAGGGCGCTGCTCCTCCGTCTCCAATAAAGCCCTGATCTCTCTGGGCCCCCTTAAGAGCTGTGGGTAGTGGTCTCTGATGTCCGCATATGCCTGGCATCTGCATGTGTAGTGCTCCTCGTCCTCCACCTCCTCTCGGCATATCCTGCATAATCTCTCATCCCTGGGGTTATGTGTTGAACGCCCAACCTCAATCTCGAGCTGGTGTGATGATACTTTGAGCTGCCCAATGGCCACTCTCTCTGTTGGTGCGATGTATGTATCCATGTATCGTGGTCTCTGAATGAAACCATCAGCGAGGAAGTGCTCTCTGTAGTGTTTCCTCTTTGTGGAAAGAGGCTCTCGTGGTGCTACTCATGTCTCCCTGACGTGTATCTGTAGTAGGTCCTGCTAAATGAGCGAGGGTAATGTAAGGGGAAGAGAGGTCATTCTGAAAAGGGGGGAGATCTGTAATGTGGTCTTCCAACCATCGGTAGGTATGTGCGTACCATACTCTCTCGTGCCCCGTCTCTGCCAAATGTCTAGAGGTCTCAAATGCAAGCCTGGTGAGTCAGCTGGTGGGGAGCTCGCTGGTGGGGAGCTCTCTGACTCTCAGAATAAAGGTCACTAGCTGAAAGAGAGCTTCCACTAGCATCGGTGGTGTGCCAAGCTCGGATCGTATAATGTCATGTGGAACGGAGGGCTTGCTACAGAGCAAGCGTGAGATCATGGTGACCTGGGGCCTCTCAATCTGCGTCCACATCGCCTCCGTGATCCCTGGTGCCCATACTGCTTTTGCATACATCAATGCGGGTGTCACTAGCGTATCAAAGAGCCACCCCTTAGTCCGGGGCTCCTGAAAATGTGCCTGAACGTAGCGTCTCTCCAATCCTGCCAGTGCCGCATAGCCTCGCGTCAATCTATCTCTCACTGGTTGTGCCATGGAGAATACCCTTGGGCTGCCCGAGAAGGTGATACCTAGGTAGACGTAGGAGTCCACTACCTCTATGTGTCCTCCAGCTGCGGTGAAGGAGGCGTGATGGCGTAGTGTCCTGGAGGTATCGAAGATCATGACCTTGGTCTTGCCAAGGTTCACTGTGAGTCCTCTCTCCATGCAGAAGGTATCGAGCGCTTGTAAATGTGACTGCAACCCCTCCCGTGACTCTGAAAGCAAAACAATGTCATCAACATATGATAGGATGTGTACTTGCGTACCTCCGAGGTCTCCTCTTAGCCCTCCTGCTCGCTGTATATACTCCGTGATCTCGTCGATGTAGAGACTGAAGAGAGTGGGTGAGAGAGGGAAATCTTGTTTCACACCAATGGTGCTAACAAGACTGTCTTATAGGCCGCCGGGGGAGCGCACCCTGCCTCTGACTCGTGCATACAAAGCATGGATGGCCCATAGCATGTCTGATGGTAGCTGCAACTCCTGGAGTCTCCGTAGTAGTCTCTCTTGAGGGAGCATGTCGAAGGCTTTGCGGAAATCCACAAAGCAAGAGTATAGTCTCCGCTTCCTCGCCTTCGCGCTCTCAATCAAGCAACGAAGTAAGAAGATGTGGTCGATGGTGGAGAAAGTGCGGCAGAAGCCTGCCTGGCCGGGTGCTCTGATCCCAGCTGCCTCAGCGTATGTACTGAGCTCTGCCTTTAGTACTGTCCCATAGATCTTGGCCAGGATGTGGCCTATCATAATAGTCCTGTAGTTCCCTGGGTCCATCATATCGCCGGACTTATGGATAGGTGCAATGGTATGCATAATCCACAAGTCAGGTAATCCCTCAACCAAAGCACGGTTGAAGAGATGGGCGATCAGGTGGGAGACTACATCTACTGCGTATATAAAGTGCTCGCCCTATAGTCCCGTGCGGTCTGCTGAACGGCCATGCTGTAGCCTATGGATGGCTTGTCGTACCATGCCTGCTGTGAATAGGGTGGATTTCACAGGACCCGGTGTGGGAGGGATCGGCAATGGTGGCTGTCTTGGGATGTCATATAACCTCTTGGCATAGGTGTGCCAAGTCTGAGGATCTGCTATGGGTGTAGGTGGGCGTGGCTCACGGAGGGCCCTCCGCGCGCTGGCACAATCTCTACTCATGGAAGGTCAAACAACTCTGCCTCTTGTCTCTCCTCGAAAGCTCGCCTCTTTTGGCATGTGAGGGCTCACATTTGTTGTCGTGCCTCCCTCTCTGTGATGGATCCCAAGATACTCTGTGCTTTGAGATGTCGGTATAGTCATCTACACTCCTCATCATACCACCTGTTTTTGAGGTGTATGCCCCAGCCGTGTTGAATGTGCAGTGCTATGGGTGGTGTATGGAAAGCTGAGAGTAGCGGATGTGTGGAGGATCGAGAAGTGGGCGGTGAGGATGTCCAATGGGGCGGAGGGATCAAGGGAGTAGATGTGCTCTCGAACATGGGAGCTATAGATATGTGCTAGCTCATGTCTAAAGTGAATGGTGGTATGGGCGTTTGGCTCTATGGTGGCGGGTATGCATGGTGAGCCGCGTATGGATAGGGAGAGATATGCGTGATCAGCTCCAATCGGTATGGGTGGGATGGTGAATGAGGTGATGAGATGAGTCGCCTCCGAGGGTCCGATAACATAGTCTACCACACTGCCTCCATGCGGCATCATGGGTGGGATGCAGGTGAGGCCACCCGAGGTGGGCCATGTCGCCATCCCATTATATATAATGACACGGTGTGCCGCTCCCATCTGGAGTAGGTGTCGGCCGTATGAGGTGGGTGTGGCAGTGTCGGCTGAGGCTCTGAGTGTAGACATGTCCTCCATTTCTTGATAGTCGTCCGTATGTCCTCTAGCTGTGGGGCGATCTCCCCCTCCTCACGTATGCTGTCTAGTTTCGTCCTCATATCAGTGAGCCCAGTGTGCAACTTCTCCTGATCGTGTGAGTGCTGGTTACGAATAGCAAGAAGCTCCTCCTGTAGGGACTCATTTTCCTTCTCCAGGGCTGCTACCTTGGCTTCGAGGGCGGAGACTCTTCGGGTAACTGTGTTGAGTCCAGAGTCTCCTTCTTTCTTATGTTTCCCTATCAACTCTCGGAGGGTATGCTCTAAGGCAGTCATTTGTTCTTCTAACTTGGGACCCATGAGAGAGAGAGAGAGAGAGAGAGAGAGAGAGAGAGAGAGAGAGAGAGAGAGAGAGAGAGAGAGAGAGAGAGAGAGAGAGAGAGAGAGAGAGAGAGAGGTGGTTGTGGCTGTTTCCACAGCAAGCAAAAAAACCCTGAAAATCAACTTTGGGATACAAGTGCCAAACCCTAAATCAGGGGTTCGAAACCCTAAAATCAGAGGCTTTAAACCTTAGAATCAGTCATGCACCTAAAAACAGAGAGAGAAACGAACCCATTGCTGAGAGAGGAAGGTTGCACAACCCTAAAAGCAAATTTTCGAAACCCTAGAATTCAAGTTGTGCCTCTTTCAAAACGTTAAAATCAGAGCTCTGCACATTCAAAACCCTAAAATTCAGAGCTGTGCCTCTTCAGAACCTAAAAAGCAGAGCTGCTGCTCTTCCAATAAAAATCACGGCTGTGCCACCTTCGAAACTCTAAAATCAGGGCAGCGCATTTGCAAAACCCTAAAATCAGAGAGAGAGAGGCTTGCGAAACCCTAAAATCAGAGAGAGAGAGAGACTGCGAAACCCTAAAATTAGAGAGAGGCTGCGAAACCTTGAAATCAGAGCAAAATAGACTGCAAAACCCTAAAATCAGAGCGAAACAGGCTGCGAAACCCTAAAACAAAGACAGAGAGAGAGAGAGAGAGAGAGAGAGAGAGAGAGAGAGAGAGAGAGAGAGAGAGAGAGAGAGAGAGAGAGAGAGAGAGAGAGAGAGAGAGAGAGAGAGAGAGAGAGAGAGAGAGAGAGAGAGAGAGAGAGGTGGTTGTGGCTGTTTGCACAGCAAGCAAAAAAACCCTGAAAATCAACTTTGGGATACAAGTGCCAAACCCTAAATCAGGGGTTCGAAACCCTAAAATCAGAGGCTTTAAACCCTAGAATCAGTCCTGCACGTAAAACAGAGAGAGAAACGAACTCATTGTTGAGAGAGGAAGGTTGCAGAACCCTAAAAACAAATTTTCGAAACCTTAGAATCCAAGTTGTGCCTCTTTCAAAACCCTAAAAACAGAGCTCTGCACATTCAAAACCCTAAAAAATTCAGAGCTGCGCCTTTTCAGAACTTAAAAAGCAGAGCTGCTGCTCTTCCAATCCCTAAAAATCACAGCTGTGCCACCTTCGAAACCCTAAAATCAGGGCAGCGCATTTGCAAAACCTAAAATGAGAGAGAGAGGCTGGCGAAACCCTAAAATGAGAGAGAGAGGCTGGCGAAACCCTAAAATGAGAGAGAGAGAGAGAGACTGCGAAACCCTAAAATCAGAGAGAGAGAGGCTGCAAAACCCTGAAATCAGAGCAAAACAGGCTACGAAACCCTAAAATCAGAGCGAAACAGGATGCGAGACCCTAAAACCAGAGCGAAACAGGCTCAGAGAGAGAGAGAGAGAGAGAGAGAGAGAGAGAGAGAGAGAGAGAGAGAGAGAGAGAGAGAGAGAGAGAGAGAGAGAGGATATATTTATGTCTACATGAGGCCAAAATCAGCCCATGAGATATCTTTTATAACTATGAGAGATGTGGCACTGGAATTTAAACTTTTATTTCTTTGTTTTAGATGAAAGCTTTAGAGAGAAGAGTTGCAGATTTTGCACGAGTAGTAGCCGAGAAGGAAGCTTTAGAAGCTGTAGCTGTACAATTGGCTCAAGAAAGGGATGAAGCTATGTCAGAAGTAAGCAATTGAGATGTCTTAGATTCTATGAACTTAAGAGTTTTAGTTTATCTGAAATGTCTGGTGGTATATACACAGGTCATTGCACTTAAGCAGGCTGTAGATGCAATGTCAGATCGAATGCGTAATGTGGAGAACTCCCTGCAGAGTGAATTGGAACCCCTAAAGCGAAGCTCCCAAGCCCTAGAAACAGTGGCTTTGCAGTTGGCTTCTGAAAGAGATTCTGCTTTGAAAGAGGTTCAATGCTGATGAACCTTTGAAGTCAATTCTAGATAAGAAAATAGTAGTCAGTGGTCACACATTATTAAACATGCTTCTGATCTGCACTTGGGAATGGGTTTACTGCAAATCAGAGAGATGCCTCATTATCTTGTGACAATCATATGATTCTATATAACATAATCCTCTATCAGATTTGTGATTTCTGTATATCTAGCTTGCAGCTTTCTGATCTTAAAGAGCAAGTGAATCTTTCCAAGTACAATGAAGAAGAGAAAGCTGCATTGGAGTCGCTGGCATTGAAGCTGGCTGCTGAGAGGGATGAAGCAAATTTAGAAAACCAAAGAATGAAGGAGGTGAGTTACTGGCAGATGTGTTATGTGAAAGGTTGGATGAATAATGCTACCTTTGATTTTTATTTTCAACAATGAAAATCATGTGTACGCATATGAGAAACTCTATCAGAGGAAAAATCCCCATTCTGAAGCCTGAAAGATGGTCTAGAAGGTCCATGTATAAAGAGTATACAAGACCATAAATAAGCAATATCCTAAAGTGACCTATTGCTTGGTGGTTCATGCTAAGATGGCTAACAATGTTTACTTGAATGAGTATCCAAGTTTTATACAAATCTCGTTTCCTATATTTGAGCTGATTAGCCATCTTGATTTGTTTGAATGCAGTTATTGGGAAAACTCTCTGTTGCAGGCAAGCGGGATCAGGGCTTGAGTTCCGAACAAGAAGCTTCATTAAAGGAACGTATTAGTGCTTCTGGCATGCAGTTCATTGACATGTCAAAACCCTATGAGGATCAGGTAATCCATGCTATGTTTATGTGTGTGATAGTTGAATCAATGCTTGCACTGTTCACATTCAGTGCATTCAGTACATACAATACATACTGTACGCATGATGCGTTGATTTTTCCCCCTTTGTCTCTTAAAAAAACTTATCATTTATAAATTACGATTTGGCATGTTGTCCTAGGATTTTTGATCGCTATTTTTTATTATGTTGATAGAAACATCAAAATATTACGAAAATTTAGTATATATAAATAAATAAACAAATAAATAAATAAATAAATAAATAATTATACATACATACATACACACACACACACACACACACACACACACACACACACACACACACACACACTCACTCACTCACTCACTCACTCACTCACTCACTCACTCACTCACTCACTCACTCACTCACTCACTCTCACTCACTCACTCACTCACTCACTCACTCACTCACTCACTCACTCACTCACTCACTCACTCACTCACATACATACATACATACATAGTACATACATCCTGAGCCTGGGAGCCTGCCACCAAGTGGGTGGAAGTCCCCTCAAGGGCCTGGTGTGCCATGCCACCAAGCCCACACCGTATAGGTGTGGGGGGACTCCACCATGGGTCAAGAGTCCAAGAGCCTCATAGGAGCATTGAATAACAAATGAGCCCAAGGGTCCTATTTATAAATTCTTTTAAGGAGGTGGATCTGTTCATACTCGACCAAACACTACACACTTGGGCATACACTTGGACTAGAGGCACCCATCTCGATGCCATTAGCAATTTCCTCAGTTGCAACAAGGGAACCGATTCTTCAATGTTGAGACTGACTCCTAAGTAATATAGATTCAAGGTTTCGATCCCACTCAATCAATTACCTCAACAAGAAGCCCCACTAGGTGTCCTAGTCATGCGACGAGAACTATCACAAGCTCTAGTGGAACATCACACTTAAATACTCCAAGCTCTCGATCTTCTCCTAAGGTACCACCAGATCATTCTGCTTGAGCCGCTTCTCCAAGAGGCTTATGTGCAATACAAGAATCGTGATTACTTGAGGAAAACCCAACTAATAGGACACCCCTAGTTACCTTCCTAATGATCCATCAAGGTCCACAATCCTTGGAAGATAACTCCTTGCACACACCAATTTCATATCATCACAGAATCGCAAGTTACCCTAGGTTACATCCCATCCTGTCACTTTGGAGATTACGAGGCTGAGTAGAACAACTGGACGATGTATTGCTAGACTATCTTTTGAGAAACGAATTGCAAGGTAGTGCTCATGCTCTTCCCTCTCCCATCTGTTTAGTTTTGGCATCCTTGGAGAAAATCACTGACACTCAAACCCCTCTTGTGAAATTGGTGGCATCTGTGTAGTTTTGGGGAGGGAAGGGAGGGAGGGAGGGAAAAAGGGGGGGGGGGGGGGGGGGGGTTAGGGAGGGGGGGAGGGAGGGAGGGAGGGGGAGGGAGAGAGGGAGGGAGGGGGGAGGGACGGAGGGAGGGGAGGGGTGGGGAGGGGGGGGGGGGGGAGGGAGGGGGGGGGAGGGAGGGGGGGAGGCGGGGAGGGGGGGAGGGGAGGGGAGGGGAGGGAGGGGGGGAGGGGAGGGGAGGGGAGGGAGGGCCGAGGGGAGGGAGCGAGGGGGAGAGGGAGCGGGGGAGACAGGGAGGGGAGGAGACAGGGAGGGGAGGGAGGGCCGAGGGGAGGGAGCGAGGGGAAGAGGGAGGGGGGGAGACGGGGAGGGGAGGGGAGGGGAGGGAGGGAGGGGAGGGAGGGAGGTGAGGGAGGGAGGGGAGGGGAGGGAAGTGGAGGGGAGGAGGGAGGGGGAGAGAGAGGGGGGAGGGAGGGAGGGAGGGAGGGAGGGAGGGGGTAGGGAGGGAGGGAGGGGGGAGGGAGGGAGGGAGGGGGGGAGGGGGGAGGGAGGGAGGGGGGAGGGTGGGAGGGAGGGCCGGGGGAAGGGAGGGGGGGGAGAAAGGGGGGACGGAGGGCAGGAGGTAGGGACGGAGGGAGGGAGGGCGGGAGGGAGGGAAGGGGGTGGGTGGGGAGGAAGGGGGGGAAACGGGGGGGTTGGGGGGGGGGAGGGAGGGGGGGAGGGGGAGGGGAGGGAGGGAAAGGGGAGGGAGGGAGGGAGGGGGGGGGGAAGCGAGGGAGGGAGGGAGTACATGCACATATACATACATACATACATGTGCGTGCGTGCGTGCACACACACACACACACACACACACACACACACACACACACACACACACACACACACACACACACACACACACACACACACACACACACACACACACACACACACACACACACACACACACACACACGGTTTTGGACAATGAAGACGTTTATTCCTAGTTTCATTTATAACTGTATGTCTAATTGTACTCAAATCAAGACTTCCAGCTGTCTAGAGAATGTTTTTAGCCTAAAATCCTGTTCTTGTTTGAGGTTGTCAGTAAAGAGGGTGTTCTCCATCGATCCTAAAATATGCTTTGATTGAAGTGTAAAATGCTTCTCTCTTTACTTTCTTTGGTGCTAGAAAGAGGAGGTGGATAAGTTTGTGGCGCATCTTGTGGAGAATTATGGTGCACCAGCTCAGTGGACAGAGGATTACTTGAAAGACATACTCAAGGATTCATCTTTCAAGGTACAGGAGCTACAGTCAAGCACAACTTCTCTAGAGGAGATGGAGAGCTCGGTCTAGGAGAAAACATCAGCTACCTTTTTTGTGACCTTTTCATCTACATGTATTGCAAATTTGCCAGTTTTGGTTTCCATTGCCATAACTAATTTGATGTGCCTGGGTTCAATTGTGGATCCTGTGTTGCATAGCATTTGGACATGCTGGATAACTGTTTTCACATCATCCACCCATGTCATGTATCCCTTAGGAATGAGAAGGGTGAATTGTGTAAATTCCCTATGATCCATCCATCATTTATTTCTGGATCATGCTCTCTTCTACTCATATGTATATATGGATTTCAATATTACACACATGACATCTGTTCTGTTTATTATTATCATTATATTTGCTGTTATTGCTGTTGTTGTTGTTGTGGTTGTTATTGATAATACTACATTATGATGATGATTGTTATTGTTATTATATGATGATGATTGTTATTGTTGCTATTATTATGATGATGATGATGGAGAGAAATTTATGGCTTAGTGGAACTGTCTTATAAAAAAGGTCTTGTTCTAATGCGAATTATTCAATGGGATTTAGACTCTACCAGTAAAACCTTGCAAACATTGGAAGCACTGCCAAAGATGTTTTTGAAACAACATATCATTACTTCTGTCGGTGCTTAAGAACTAATGCTAGGCATAGTACTCTCCAGCTTCCTGAACTTAATTTTTTGAGGGCTGTATTTACGTCCATTATACTTTTCTCCTCTGCACTTCAAGACAGGTGGAGTGAGTTGAGCAGAGTGGATGAATGAACATTTGAGACATGCATCAACTTGGAAGACTTAAAGACTCTGACTGGAAGTTTTATCTCTACATGCGATAGACAGAAAGCTCTTAACAAAGACTGCAACTTTAGTGACTTGACCAATACAAATAGACATGAATTATTGTAAGGGAGGGTTCCTACACACTCCTGGAGCCTCCAATACCTGCGAATGAATTCTTGCAGATAAATGACTCTGAGCATACCATAATGCCCATGTTTTGTACCAAATGAGGCTCAACAGTTTTCCACCACCACTGGGCTCTCCGTCTCTGAAAGCAAGGAGAAAACCGTAAGCAGTAAAATGTTGGAGAACATTGTAAAGAAACACCTATAGAAAGAACATGCTACACCTAGAGAAAGAGAAACGAAAAGAAGGGCCCCGGGGGGGGGGGGGGGGGGGGGATCTATACAGAGTAATATCAAATGGAAAATAGAGGGGTCCAAAATACAAGTGTCAAATCAACACAAAACTGCAATGCGAAAGTAATAAAATGGATTCCATAAATACAAAGCTAAAACAATACAAGGCTATGAACACCTAGCAATACCAAAATGCTAGAAAACCAAAAATAGGGCTTCAGCAAGCCCTAACACTAGGGTGGAAGTGGGAGAATGACAAGGCTACAAATGTGGCAGAGGTGGTGGTGGAGGAATCTGAGGTGGGGGTCATAGCATCGAGGAGGCTCCTAGGGATGAGGAAATTGGTGGAGGATTGGAGGTGGGCGGTGCCAGAGGGGCCCACAGAAGCAGACGGTCTACTCGCGCGGTGCCATGGGTACATGGGCGGTCTACTCGCGCTAAGACGGTATCATGGTGAGGCATCGATGGAGGTGATCTCACTCGTGGAGCACCAATCGACAAGTGAAGCTATCGTAGAGGGGCAAGGAAATCTGAGCACGAAGCCCTAGAATCTCTTGAGTGAGAGTCTAGGTCTCAATGCAAGGGGAATTGTGCTCCTCACAAATCTCTTGCATTGAAGTTTGTGAAGTCCACCACTGTGCCGCAGCCATGGAGCATACGCGAATGATAGTGGTGGTATATTGCTCATGGAGAGAAATGGTTACAGTGATAGAATCTAAAGGTTGTTTAGCCAAGTTAGCTCCATCTAGAGTCGCAATGGCCACATCACGAAGAAGCTCGCAAAATGGGGGATCATGAGGGTGGGTATCCTCAGTGGAGGGTGGAGGACCAATGGGACGAATTCTTTGGGTGAGTGGGTGAGGTGAGGTAAGGTATGAGGTGGAGGTTTTACCGCAAGGGGCTAGGTATTAGAGGGGACTGCAAAAGGGCAAAAACGATGGGGAAGAAAGGTACCAGAGGATGGGATGGGGGTGGAGGGAAGGGAGTCTGGGTATCTAGGTCCTCATAGTGATCAATGAGGACATGGGTGCGAATGCGATGTTGTTTAGGGGTAGGGGTGGTCATGGGAGTTGGTGGTGGGGTCACAAAGGGAGGGTGGAAAGGGGAGGGGTGGTCATGGGATTAGGTGGTGGGGTCACAAAGGGAGGGTGGAGAGGTGAGGGTAAGGCGGTAGGGATATAATAAGGCAAAGACGAGGTTCCTTCCAAGTGGATAAGCACATTTTTGGGGTGGGGGGGGGGGGAAGGTGGGCATGGAATGGGACAAGGAGTAGGCATAGGTTGGCTCAATAAATGGTATAACGAAGAGAGAATGGGAGAAAGTAAACAAAAGCATAGCGAGTACCATAGAAAAAAACAAAATGGTAGCATTGGGATGGACACTGCAATGATTATAGCATAAGGGCAGTGTAGGGAATGTAGGACTATGGATGAAGCAGTAAGGAGGGTTTGCGACACAAGGTGACATGTTGACAAAGGGTGATTGTCGAGGATGGGATATGGTGCTCCAGGATGAAGGCTGGTGAAGGGAGGGGGGAATGGCACAATGAGTCGGACAGTGGAGGTGATCTGTGATTTAAGTGGAGTCATGGAAGGAAGGGGGATCAAAGAACCCTAGGGGAGCATAGCTAGGGCTATACAAGGAAGAACCGAAGGGGATGGGTGTGATAAGCAATGCATGCAATGGGTGGGGGGAGGGGTGTACCTGCATCGGTGGCAAGAGCTCCAATGCCAAGGGATGGAGCTCAAAGAACTCCTTTGTAATGAAAGAAGCCATGGCGGGAGCATTTGGGAAAGCTAGAAGAATCTCACATGAACTCACAAAAAGATGCTCTACAATATTGACACAACATGCAAGAGTGTCACAACTTGACATGACTCCAAACCAAGAAGAAAACGGAGTGCACAAAGTGGAGAGCAAGGATGGGGGATAAGCAGGGAGGGGGAAGGTAGAGCATCGGGGGTATGGGTAAAGGAGGGGGATGGAGTTAGAAATAGGAAGATGTTTTGGGGGGGAGGGATGTAAATTGATGGAGTAGATGGGGTGGGGGACATAAAATGGGCTAGGAAGGGGGAATGTAGAGCAAAGGGGGGGTATGGGTAAGGGAGGGGGATGGAAGTAGAAATAGGAAGATGTAGGGGGGAGGGGGCATGTAAATTGTGGGAGTAGATGGGGTGGGGGACATAAAATGAGCTAGGAGGACATATAAAAAGACTTGTGATCATGGGAAAAAAGAGAGGGCATGCACAAAAAAGAGGATGGAGATGGGATTCAGAGAAATTGGATGGCTTTATTGACTCTAGAGACATCATATTATCTAAAATTGACCCTAGAAAAGAAAAGACCTTGCAGAGTACATTCTAGAGCCTCGAAGGGTTAGAAGATGGGAAAAAAGAAAGAATGAAAGAAGAATGTAAATAGTGCTTTTGAAGAAAAAGACAACAGAAAGAAAAAGGAAAATAGAGTAAAAATAAAATAATAAAAAAAAAAGAGTAAAATAATAAAGAGAACCAATGAATAAAAATATAAAAACAAAAACAACAAAGAAAAGGATATGCTATTGTGGGGTAGGGGGATATTTTTGCTAGACCAAGCTTCTAAGCTAATGTTGGAGGGGGGAAGGGGGAGATAGGTGTGAGGAGGTGGGGAGGGGGATAGGGGGGGAGAGGAAGGGGGAAGAGGGAGGGTAGGGGGGAGGGCGAGAGAGAGGGAGTACATGTATTACTCTCCTCTCAAAAGAAGAGCCACCCATGGGTGGTGGGGATGTAAGTAGGGGGGTTGGGGGGGGAGGGGGAGCGGGACCTATAGTGGACTTTTTTCTTGTTGTCAATTCTCACTCTTTGTTTTTTTTTTCTTTTTCTTTTTACATTTTTTTTCGTTGTATGTTCTTTTCTTTTGAAAAAAGATATGAATTAAGTAAAATTGCCTCAAATTTCCCCCAAAAAACTAAAAAAACCTCAAAAATTCTAAAAAAAGGCTCTAAGCTTGGAAAAAATTATCACTTGAAAGCACCACAAAAGAATCTTGTTTAAGTGGAGTGGGACATCCTCACAGATTTCTTGGAAATTGATAGAAAAAAAGTCTAAAAAATTGGAAATAGATTCTAAAGATTCCTACAAAATGAAAAAAACTTGGTGGCATGCTGGACCACTCATAGAATATTATTTAGCATCAAATGCACTAAGATTAGGAATAACCCAATTGTTTAAACAAAAAAAAAAAACAATGCTTATTGAATTCATTTAAATTAAAAGGAGGCTACAATTACTAAAACAAAGAGATCAAGGAGGAAAATACTATTAGAACTTGGTCGAAGCAAACAAAATGCCAAGAAAGAAAAACATTTTAGTAGCTTGGTGGTTGGTAGGACTTGATCCTCGAGATGTTGATTAGAGGTAGTCCTTCTCTAGATAAGATCTCAAGTTGCATTGCACCCTAGTTTAGCGATTCTCTAATCTTGTATGGGTTTTCCCAATGGAGAAGCCATTTCCCTCGTACTTGTGTCTCCAATTGTAGTTGATGTAGTAGGAATAATTTTCCAACCTACGATTATGCTTCTACAAATGTTTATCATGATCTTCCTTCCTCTTTTCTTGGGTTTACTACAATTCACTCTCTACTTCTAGTGATACTTCCTCAAGTTTGTTGAGTGATGATAGTCTTGTAGAGACTAGGTGTCTTCTTTTTTGTTGTAGCAGCCCACTTTGTAGCATAATCTATTGCAATAAAAAAAGAGTTTCCTGTCTTAGGGAAGGATGCAAGATAAATGGGTCCAATGAAATCCAAACCCCATTTCTCAAAAGGTGCCATGAGACTGAGACTATCGAGGGGTGTTACTGGGCTTGCTTCAAAAACATCTTTGATATGCATCACACTCTTGTGCAAATGCCATTGCATCCCATAGAAGTGTTGGCGACCATAAACTAGCAACCATAATTCTTTGACCCATAATCTGGTGAAGAAGGTTCCCAACACCTGGAACTTCATATGCATCTTTAAGAATCTATTTTGCCCCCTATTACTTCAGCCACATCCTAAGAATTCCATCTTTCCCATATAGTATAGCCTTCCTTCACTAATGGTATAAGGTGTGCTTTTCATGAGCATCAACTTCTTTTGCATCAAACTCATTCCTTCTGGGATCATGTACTCCACTCTCTTGTGTTTCAAAGATGGATATGAACAAGTGATCAGATATAAATCATCCATAAAAATTTGTAAAGTTTCTAACAGTAATGGTCCAAACATAAGTTTTATTGTCTTGTTGAAGGTTGTAGGAGCATTTATGAGCCCGAATGGCACCTTTACATATACATAAGTTCTTGGAGGTGTAATAAAAACTATCTTATCCCAATCATTAGGATGAATGGAGATCTGGTTGTATCAACTATCCATCCACAAAGCTATATAAGGTGTTCCAACAATTTCCTCAATAACCTATTCTACAAAGGGCATGTGGAATCCATCAAGAACCTTCACTTTTTCAAGAGCTCTAAAATCCACACATGTTCATATTTTTTTTTAGTTTTCTTCTTTGACATAATCACCATGGGTGAAATCCACTCTAAATGCTCTACAAGAATAATGATATAATATCCTCCGTCTTCTACATAATCTAAAAATAGCCTCAACATATTTTGGATTTAACCTATAATTGTTATCCCTTGCTTACTTGGCTCTGTCTATGAATGGAATCCAATGTTATCCAAAACTTGCAAGAATCCCCACCAAGTCTTTGTCGTGCCAAGAAAATAATTCCTCCTCATTTTCTATGAAAAGAATTACCTTTGTGAGTAAGTGGGGATGATTCCATAACCATGTGGCCACCAATATGGGATGAGGGTTCTCCTTGGTGCCCACATCAACCTCCTTGATCAGGTTCCACTCCATAAATGTGTTTGCTAGATTCTCAACATCTCCCTTCCTTTGTATCTTCCATGAATTTGTTCCATATAGTCACAATATCATGTGTAGGAGCACACTGAATATCAATATGTTCATGCTTTTCTTGCATCAAACTAGCAAAAATTTCATGGGTTGGAAAGGAAGATTCTTTATTAGCTTGCTTTGCATTATCTTCTCAACTAACTTTCTTCACAACATCTATATGTTTCACTTAGGATGTACTTGAGAGGAAATTTCTTCCCTCTATAGTGACCAATTATAGGCTCATCTAATCCAACACCTTGTGTGGTTTCTTGATTTTCTTCGTGCATCTCTATATTGGACACATATAAAGAAATACCATAAGAAGGAAAGGGATTACACATTTCCAAACCATAATGTCCTCTTCCTTCCCATCATCAAGAATGAGATCTCTATCAGATTTCTCGGTGTTGATGCTAATTGTCCGAGTCATCTTTGTATGTCCATGACTATCCAACCCTTCTATGAGATGGATTTTCTTTAGTTCCTTCCCACCATGCTTGACCCACATTTTATCATTTCCCTTGTCATGTAGAATGTTACTGTTAGTGTCCATTTGGAAGGCCAAATGGCAGCCAAAAACTTTTGTATATGTTCCTTAATAAAATGTATAGTGGCCCATTCAACAATAGATTCAAGGTTCGATTGCATTTGTAAAACCTAAGAAATCCAAGTTTTCATTCTCTATGTATTGCAGGGGTATACGATTCTACATGCTTATGCAAAGCATCATGTTGGTTGTTAGGAGCTCAATTTTCTATTGTGAGGGCATCATTGCAGAGCTTGCACAAAGGAGAATTCACTGTGGTGCATCATCATCACACCCTTTCACTAATCTCAAAGATGTTTGAAGCAAAAGGACCCATGGCTTTCTCGAAGGCTTATGACTAAGGCAGTAACCAGGACATAGACCTTGGCATACCTTGTCATCAGAGTCATCATCAAAGTCACCAAAGTCTTCATTTGTGCTGTTGGTTGTGTGCAAGCAAGGACTTCAACGATCAAGGAAGACAAAATACTAGCACTTCTTGGGAGATTACCCATTCCAACAATGTTCCCTCTAAGGACTGCTTAATAGTAGGTCTTGCTACCACTAAGTCCTAGTTGCTTGGTGATTATAGGAGTGAATATACATAAGGTTCACACCATTTTGGAGCATTCAAAGTAACTTCTTGGGCTCCCTGCATCAATCTTTTGAGATTTTATTTGGGTACAAAATTGGGGAAAATGAGAAGCCAATTTTGCAATTTTGGGATGATTTCTGCTACATGTGGAAAGATTGGTCTAAAGATAAATCTTTGAGCTAGATCCACTTAAGGCTTTGCCTCATTGACAATGTACATTCGGCTTTGTCACTAAAGTTTTAGCTTTTGATTCTTCATACAGGTTTCTTGGAAGGCTTTCAAGTGTGGTGGGGGTAGACAACACAAGTTTATACAAGTCTTTTTGGGTTAAAAAAATGGAGTTGAAAGACACTTGCAAATTCAGCCTATCAATGCCATTTTACTACATATATTGAGCACATACACACTATGTATGCTTTTGTGGATATTCCTTATATACGTCCATGTGGTCATTGATATATCATTAAGGTTTTTTACATGAAGCCTTTGATGTTGATAAAGAGGGTCTTGGTGAGCTTTTCTTAATTGGAAGACATCCAGATGTTGGTGTCTCTTCGGTGATGCAGGTGGAATACTTACTCAACCTCACCATAAGAGATGTATGCTAGTTATTCATAGGTTCTTGATGAGTTTAGTCGACTTCTTTCAATAACTAGTTATATGTAGTGGAGTCAATGATTCTTTATGCAGTTTTACATGTCAATACTCAGAGTTTATGAGTTTTCAACATTGGTCATATGCTCATTTTGCAAAGTAGACTCTAACGATTTCTTTTTAGATTCTACTTTTTCAACTATCCAATGGTTGATTTTTATCCTTGATACACTTATTGATGTGAGCACATACATTCTTACATAATCCTTTTGATTGGTCATTACTACTTATTGATCCATTTTTATGGGAAGACTACCAAATTTTTCCTAACATTTGGTCATCCTTTTTTGAGCATTACTAGTATTTGGAATATTCTAGCTTCATTAACATTCTGGTCAGTTCTCTATAATCATGCCATCAGAGATCTCAAACACATCTAGTGGATCAGGGTCTAGTGCTAGTGTTCCCAAGAGGAGCTATAACTTACAAGGCATATATCATTTTGAGATTTGGAAATTTGATGGCCCAAGCTTTGCTATATGGAAGAATTAGATACAAGATATGCTAATTCAAAGGATGTAGTGGAAGCTAGTAAATGGAGTCTCAAAGAAGCCTATTGATATGGATGATGATGATTGGAATGAGTTGGATGCAATGGCTAGTTGGAAAATTCGATTGCATGTGCAAGATAATGTTTACTTTATAATATTGGATTGTGAAGTAGAGAAGCTTTGAAAGAAGTTATGCAATACATATGAAAAAGAAAGGGCTTCAAATAAAGTGTATATGACCTTCATATGAAGGACCAGGTAGTGTTGTTGCTCATCTAATTGAATTTGATGCTATATTCTCTCAATTACATGCATAGAAAATGGAGATGCATAATGAAATGAAAACAATCTTGTTTCTATGCACTTTTCCATCATCATGGGATAAAATTTTCACAACTATTAGCAATAGTGCACTAAAGTATTCTATGAGGATATATGTGGAGTACACTTGAGTTAGGAGACCTGTAGAAAGTCTATGGTTGACACTCAAAGTGGAGATGCATATAATGTTCGTGATTCTTACAAAGGAAAGAATCAACAACATGGAAGGAATAAGAACAAGGAAAAGAATGGTCAATGGAATAAGAGTAGAAGTAAAACAAGAAAGAGGAATATTGAGCACCATTATTATAATAAGAAAGGACATATGAAGAAAGAATGCTATGCATTAAATAACTCTAAAGGTAAAGATAGAATGTTGATGGGCATGTTAAATAGTTACCTACACCATCTACGTCAAATGTGAATATAGAAGAAAATAAATCTATTTCTGATGTTGTTGATGTTGGAGTTTATTGATCTCCAAAGTACAGCTAGAAGTAGGTGAAACCCAACAGGACCTAATTGACTTTTTCACAAACTTGTATGCACAAACCAGTTTTCTTGCAGAGCAAACTCCTCTTTACTCACTTAGAATTTTCCAAAACTATTTCACAAACATAAACTAGACTCTAAGAGCAATCCAACAAGCTATAGAACACCTCAAACGGATAAATACACAATGAGCTATGGCCTCTACAATATGCAGCTGTAATGGAGACCTTGAAACAAAGATGAACCTGAGGACACACATCACTTGCAGAGACTACTGCTCTTAACTCACAACTCCAATGAATCTAAAAGTTTCCAGAATACAAGTAGAATTAGAGAGCTTTCTAACAAGCCGAAGAACATATGATTTGGATACATACACAAGGAGATATGACCTCTGCAAGTTTGAGGTTTAATGGAGACCTTCAGCAGGGGGTAAAACCAGAGAACACACACTACTTGCAGAGAGTACTGCTCTCATCTCACAAATCCAATGATTATGAAACTTTACAGAAAGAAATTATACAGTAAGAGCTTTCAAATGAGCTATCAAACATGTAATTTGGATATATAATGAGGGAGATACAAGCTCTGCAATCTCTGCATACAAAACTACAGCAGCATAGAGATACACATATGACTCTCTTGGACATCCCACAAGATCACAACTTTTCTCCTCTTTTTATAGCATGGGAAACTCTTCTAAAACCTTCCTAATACAACTAAATTCGTGGTAGACACTTGGGTGGAGGTATTACATGACTCAAGTGCTCAAATAAGCAAAGTATTGATGGACTTTGAGAACTAGCCACATCGACCTTCCACTAGGACACCACTGCAGCTCCCTTGTGACTCACTAATTTGACTCACCATGTTGTAGAACTCACGTGGTATTTTTGCTACATTTTATGAATAATATGAGCCTTCTTTAAGTATTTGAAGACTTCCCAAAGGTATTTACATAATTTGAAACTTGTACCCTACATAAAACAAATGTTCGCAACAGTTGATGTGTTGACACTTGATAGTAATGTGCCCATTGAGGCTCTTATGTCTGATTCTCTTTCCCACACATGGCTACTATATCAAATGCTTCTTTCCATGTGAAAGCACATAGAGAATGGTGCTCTACTTATGCAATAGAGTCTCTTGGTACTCTGAAACTTGGTGACTCTTATTACTATGATGTTGTCGGGATGGGAGATGTGCTTGTACAGTTCATTGATGGTTTGAAATTCACTATGCATAATGTATTCCATGTACCTCAATTATCATGTAGTTTGATGTCAGTTGGTGAAATTGATGTCCTTGTTTACAAAGTGGTTTTCCATGCTTAGTCCTTTCCCATATCAAAGGGAAATATGGTTATTGCAAAAGGAAGCAAAGTTGGATCACTTTATGCCTTATTTGTATCACATAAAGAACACTTATTAGCTATTACTAAACAACCTATGGCTTACTTTTGGCACAACCATCTGCACCACTTATCTCGTAGTGGAATGGAAATTATTTCTCGTTTTGGTTAGTTACCTTTTTCATCTTTCTTTGATTTTTCAATTTGTGAGCATTGTCAATGTGGAAAGCAAACTAGGAATATGCATAAGATGCACATCAAATCTTCAATTCAACCTTTAGATCTTGTTCATACAAATATGTGTGTTCCTATGGCCAGAAGGTCATTAGGTGGTTCACTTTACTTTATCCCTATCATAGATGATGCTACTAGAAAAGTCTGGGTATTTCCCATCAAAATAAAGGATGAGGTATTTCACACTTTCAAAAAGTGTCTCACTTCATTTGAGACTAAAAAAGGAACTAAGCTCAAGGCTTTACATTCGAGGTGAGTATAGCTGACATGAATTCGACATTTTGTATCAGTCTAGAGGAATTTGTAGAGAGTTTACATGGTGCAACTGAGAGGATGAAATGAACTATTGAAGATAGAGTAGTTTCTATGTTGCATCATGCAAACCTTTCACAAAGCTTTTTTGGGTAGAAGCAGTACTGATTGCAATTCATGTGATTAACATTTGACCTAGTACTACAAAAGGTATAAAAGTAGCACAAGATTTATGGACAAGGAAGCCATCATATTATGACCATCTTTGAGTTTTTGTGTATGAAGCATATGTTTATATACCCAATAATCTTAGACAAAAGCTGGACCATAAGTCAAAGAAATGCATTTTTCTTGGATATGGTTGAGAAGGCCGATTCGGATATTTCTTATGGGATCTTGAAACATGTTCAATGATTACTAGTGATGTCATTTTCAATGAGAATAAGATGCATAAACAATCCATTAAGGAGGTTGAAGTGAGAAGAGTGGTGTTTGAGGATACTAGTCCTCCAGTTAGCATGCATAAGAATGCTACCCTCATAGGGATGTTTAAGAGAATGTCTAGTCAAATTAATCTACAAATGTTCCTATTCACTAACTGTTGAGACGTTCTGCACGTGTCTTGCATCCACCTGATAGATATGTCTTGAGTTTGGATTTTGTTATGCTAACAGATGTTGGTGAGGCTTCTTGCTACAAAGAGGCTATGCAGAAAAAGGATCATGTCAAGTGGGAGCATGCCATGAAGAGTGAATTGGATTCTATTCATAAGAATGGTACGTGGGATTCGGTGCCTATGCCAAAGGACAGGAAAAATTTACCATGTAAGTGGGTATATAAGTTGAAATTCACATGGGATAGTGACTCTCCAAATTATAAAACACTACTCATTGCAAAGGGCTTTAACCAACAACATGGTGTTGATTTTGAGGAAATCTTCTCTTTAGTAGTCAAGATGACTACATTGTGCATGTTGCTTGGATTTGTTGCAATGGAGGAATTAGACCTAGTTCAAATGGGGGTGAAAAATGGTTTCTTGCATGGAGATCTTACATATGAGATCTATATGGAACAACCAAAGGGTTATGTAGTTCTTGACAAAGAAAGACTAGTTTGTAAGTTAAAGAAGAGCTTATATGGATTTTAAGCGGTCCTCTATGTTCATATATTTTGGTAATGAGGTGTGTAAACACGCTTAGGACCACCATGGTACTTTTTTTGCTCTTAAAGAGGTTTTTTTCCATGTCTTGTATATACACCTATAAGTCTAATGGGTCACTTATCTTTGTACATTCAGTTGGTAATACATTTAGTATTGTGTTGTGATCCAAGCTTCTTCTTCTTCCCCGTGCTATTTGTGTGCTTTTGTGGACCTCAAACTCCAACAATTGGTATCAGA
>CM035412.1:28977237-28984737 GCA_020310875.1 Ceratopteris richardii
TTTGTCACTTGTGACCAATTCATAGACTTGAAAGAGCAAACCCTTAAATTAGAGAGAGATCTTGGTAGCATCACGTCTCTCATACAACAACTAAAGTCTCAAATGATCTCACTTGAGACTAGTGTCACGTCATTCCTAGCTAGGAAGGAAAGAGAAACCCCTCCTATTCCTCTAGAAATTACTAGGAAGGATACTTCTCTTCCTAGTAAGCATAAAGGAGAGAGCTCTAGGGAAGCTCCCCTCTTGAAAGACTTGAAGCCACCTACCTTTACGAGGGATGACCGAGATAGAAACAAGGATGCAATCTATACTTTTTTACAAAAGCAGCATGATTTGCATCAATTGAAGAGCACGCCACTGTTGGAGTTAGACGTCTGCGGAAGCACACGAACAACACAAGGAAGAAGAAGAAGCTTGGAGCACAACACACAATACTGAATGTATTACTAGAGAATGTACAAAAGATAAGTAGCCCATTAGGGAAATAGGCGTATATACAAGCCGGGGAAAAAAACCTCCTAAAGAGGAAAAAAAGTGCCCCGACGGTCCTAGTAAGTTCACACACATCACTACCTAAATATATCAACAAATTCCCCTGGGAGTGATGCGATGAACAAGGAGCTGGCACTCATGTATAAGGAAGTGCCAAGCTATGTGGAAATCACTCCACAAAAGGAAGTAAGCCCAAAGCTTTGCGGAAAGCTTCAAACTTCTCCCTAGGCAGAGCCTTCGTGAAAAGGTCTGCAATGTTCTCCTGTGTGGGCACATATGCCAAGCTGATCTCCCGAGTAGAGAACCTCTCCTTGACATAATGATAATGCACCTCAATGTGCTTAGTGCGAGCATGGAACACAAGGTTCCTCGCAACTGCCAAATGCGTCTCTAACTGTCAGTGAAGATGGTAATGGCAGAAGACTGACCAACACCTAAATCAGCCATAAGGTGTCTGAGCCACACACTCAACAATCGTTGTGAAAGCTGCCCTATACTCAGCCTCACAACTGGAAGTGGCCACAGTAGGTTGCTTCTTGCTTAACCAAAATATACATGAGCTACCAAGCATGAAGCAAAAGCCACTAGTGGACACACGAGTGTCATAGCAACCAGCCCAATCACAGTAAAAAAAAAGCATGCAAATCTGGCGGTAGTGATCCCCCCTTGGGAGAAAAAAACCCAAGTAGCCGAGTACCACTTAAGTAGCGAAAGATGCGCTTAACCGCCTGTCAATGCTTGACTCCTGGGCAATGCATAAACTTGCTCATCTGTGAGACAACAAACTGAATATCTCCTCGAGTAATGCATAAGTAAATCAAACATCCAACAGCTTGCTGATAGAGAACAACATCAAATGCATCTCCGGCATCATGAAGACTCAATCGTAAACCTGTCCTCATAGGAGTAGCAATAGGCCTACAGTCTTCAATGCCAAAACGTTGCAATAATGTGTGAATATATTTCGTTTGACTCAAAGCCATTCCACCATCAACTTGCATAAATTGAATGCCCAAATAGTGATGCAAATGCCCCAAATCAGACATCTCAAATGAGGCATGCAAATCAGCCTTAAAATCAGCAATATGCTTCTTAATAGGACCAGTGAGCCTTATGTCATCAACATAGAAAACAATGATAAGAAGCACATCATTAGCACGCTTAACATATAAGGTGCTTTCAGTTGGACTGTTCTCAAAACCATGTGCAATTAGATAGGCATGTATCTTCTCATACCAAGCACGTGGTGCTTGCTTTAAACCATATAATGCCTTCTTTAACATGCACACCTGGTTTTCATGCCCTTTCTGCACAAAGCCACGGGGCTGAAAAACATACACTTCTTCATGCAAGTGACCATTAAAAAATGCTGTTTTAATGTCCAACTGATGTACATTCCAACCATGATGAGCTGCAAGTGCACAGATGCTCCGAACAGTAGTCATACGGCATGTAGGTGCAAAGGTCTCATCAAAATCAATGCCTCTTTCGTGTGCATAACCCTTTGTAACAAGCCTAGCCTTATACCTGTCAACTATACCATCCGGTTTACGCTTCAACTTGTATACCCACTTAGTGCCAATGGCCTTCTTGCATGGAGGCAAGTCACATAAAGACCAAGTACCATTCTTTATTATAGCATCATATTCAGATTGCATAGAACCATCCAATTTTCTGAATTTTGTGCTTCATCCAACGAAACAGGCTCATTCTAATTACAGAGACTAGATGCAGCCATAGCATAGCAATTTGATGCAAAAGAGGCACTATGAGAGCCTGAACGAGTATGATATGATAGAGGTGCATCTAATTTGTTGTCACACAAAGTGTGCACCAGCCATTTTGGCATAGTTTTTGCCTGCTCAATATCAGCTCTCTCATCAACTAGTGCATCATGTAAATCTGCATCAGAAATGGAATGATCTCCATCATCACATGAAACCTGCAAAGGCTGAGAAGTTGCCTCATTGGGACTAGCATTAGACTCTCCACCTCCAAAAAGAGGCAACAAAGTATCATACATGTCTTCGGAGCTAACAGATGTCTCCTTAGTACCTGAAAGCAATGGTTGAATAGCATCTTCCACAAAAACAACATCATGGCTAACCAGAATGCGTTTAGTCTGTGGATGATATAGACGATAGCCTTTACTTTCAGAACTGTACCCAACAGAAATACATTTTAGTGCTTTATCATCCAATTTTTTGCGATGTTGTTCAGGCACTAATGCATATGCCAAACAACCAAAAACACGTACATGAGCAACAGATGAGCAACAGATGGCTTGCGATCATGCCAAGCCTCATATGGAGTGATAGACTGCAACGCTTTAATGGGACACGTGTTCAGTACATATGCTGCACACATGACAGCCTCAAGCAAGAAGCTATGTGGTGAAGCCTGACTCTTGACCATACACCTCGCCATCTCCATGAGTGACCTACTCTTTCGTTCAACAACTCCATTCTGTTGAGGTGTATACGGCACTGTACACTGGTGTTTTATCCCACGTTCAGCTAGAAATGTATTAAAATCAAAAGACATATATTCCCCTCCTCGATCAGAATGGAGGGTGCCCATTTTACATGCTGAAAGATTTTCAGCCAAAACCAAAAACTCTTTGAAGCACATGGACACTTCGAACTTTGCCTTCAATGGATATACCCATGCATGCCTAGAAAAATCATCAGTGAAAGTCACGAAGTAAAGATAATTTCCAAAAGAAGGTATCTGCATAGGACCACAGACATCACTATGTACAAGCTGCAATTTCTGAGTAGCCCAAACTGAACCATCTTTTGGAAATGAGGAACGCTACATTTTGCCCAAAATAGAGCCTTCACAAACATGTTTTCCAGGTGCCTCAAGTTTGGGCAAAGAGGAAACCATTTCAGATTTCTGCAGGTGTAGCAAAATAGCAAAATTCATATGACCAAAGCGTGCATGCCAAAGCTTTGTATCTAAGATAGCCTGAGAATCATGTACTGCACATGCGGAATCATTCACAGATCTTTCATAGTTTATGAGCTTATACAACCCACGGCATAAAATGCCAGAAGCAATAATCACATCGCCATTTGACAGATCATGAACTGTACACCTATCATCAACAAATTTCACAACCAAGCCAATCTTGGCTAATGCAGAAACTGATAACATGTTCTTCTTGATCCCTGGCACAAATAAAGCATCTGACAAAGTGAAAGAACTACCATCAGCAGCAGTCAAAAGATCTTACCAACTCCCATAATAGGATAAGAAGAGTTGTTGGCGCATGTAACAATATTCCCTGAAGGGGCATGCTTGAGTGAAGACAAGAAACTGTGCTGCGAGGTAATATGTTTGGTCACCCCACTGTCAAATTACCAAACATCTGAGTCTACTACAGACATGCACTGCTCATGAGAAGATGGGTCAAAACTACAAACAGAAGTAAACACCCATTCTTCTTCCTGCACAAGATTAGCAGACTCTGTTTTTGGTGTAGAGGCTTCTACAACAACCATTCCAGCGTCTTTCTTCTTTGCCTCTTTTGCAGCCAGTTTTGGACAGTTCTTTATGATATGATCATTCCCTTTACAGTACTTGCAAAACAATTTCTGCTTTTCTAATATTTTCTCATCTTTGTCTTGGTTCTTCAAATATGCAGCATTTGCAGATTTCTGCTTACTAGTAGAAGAGCTCCATTTTCCTTTGCCCTTCTGACTAGCCACGAAAGCTTGATCTACAACACGCATAATGGACCTGTTGTGCCTGGACTGATCTTCCTGCACCAGAATAGAGACTAACTCCTCAAATGACAAGGCATATGGATTGCCTTTCATCATCAACCGAAGAGTAGAAGCAAAACTCTGATATGAATCAGGAAGACCATTCAGAACGGTCTGCACAAGTGAGCTATCTGGTATAACCTCATCAGCAAAAATCAATTCCTCCTTCAAGTCTTTGATCTTTGTTAGGAAACTGTCCATAGAATCACCTTCATTCATGTGCTCACTCTCCAACTGTTTTCGTAGATAAGCAACACGAGCCTCATTCCTAGCTTGGTACAATGTGGTAAGTGTATCCCAAGCATCCTTAGCTATTCTGCAAGAGCGAATATGAGGAATAATGGCACGTTTTACAGACAAAGCTATCAATGCATGTGCCTGGGCATCTCTGCCATACCAACGAATCTGCTCTGCATTAGATGCAGTAGAAACCGAATCACAAACAGGAATATGCAAAATATCATCGTCTTCAACACCTTCTGCATCAGCTTTAGTACCTGCAGTTGTAATAGTTGTAGGTGTGATAGGATGTTTTTCGACACCCTGCACAATGTTCCACAGTCCTTTTGCAACCAACACATGTTTCATCATATAAGCCCATAACGGGTAGTTGGTACCATCCAACTTATCGTCAACAGCCAACATACGGAATACATCACTGCTTTTAGCCATGGCTGGTGACTAGAATACCTTGATGCAGAAAATTTGATTGTATCTCAGAAATTTGAACAGAACTGCCCAGAAGAATTCTACTAGACCTGTAGTAGACTTCGAGATGCTTATATTGGCGAACAGAAACTGGTATATACCTTTGGCACAAAAAGACAAAATAGCCTGCATAAGCACTGTGATAGTGCATTCGGAGTCAAATTTCGTGCGAATCTGAGACTGCAAACGGAGGAGTGTCAACAACGCCCTAGATGAAGCGACAACCTGCTCTGATACCAATTGTTGGAGTTAGATGTCTGCGGAAGCACACGAACAACACAAGGAAGAAGAAGAATCTTGGAGCACAACACACAATACTGGATGTATTACTAGAGAATGCACAAAAGATAAGTAGCCCATTAGGGAAATAGGCGTATATACAAGCCAGGGGGAAAAAAACTCTTAAAGAGGGAAAAAAGTGCCCCGACGATCCTAGTGTGTTCACACACATCACTACCTAAATATATCAACAGCCACCGGAGTATCATATGGTAGAGGCGAGTCTCTCCCTCAGCTCGCATGCTTATAAGTGGTGGATGAGTCTTAAGGAGGCGAACTCTATCCCTATTGACTAGACTCAGTTTGAGACTCTTTTTCTAAAAGAGTTTCTTCTTGAGAACGAAGAGGAGAGGAATTGGGATGAGTGGGATATGATTACATAGAGAAGTAGGCCTCTTACGGTCTACCTATCCCACTATAGAGAGATCATTTTGAAACTTAAGGGCTTAGATGATTTCCAGAAGACCAGAGGGTTTGTTAGGGGCTTAGATAAAGCCATAAAGAGGGAAGTCAGAAGGAATGAGGCTAAGACGTTTGAGGAGGCGATCAAGTATGCACAGATTTATGAGGACCATAATCGTCCTCAATATACTCCTATGGAGACGGATCAGCCCCTCAAGCCTCTTAGTACGACTAAATTCAAGAAGAAGTTGCCTTTTGGGAAAAACAAAGTCTTTATTAAAAAACAAAGATCACAAGGACCTAGGTTATCCACAGATTAGGTTGAGAGGGCCAAAAGAGAGAACCTGTGTTTTAGGTGCTTGTCTCCTAGCCATTCACAGTGGAACTGTCCACTCAAGAAGGGGGAGGAAAAGAAGAAGGGTCCAGAGTCTAGTACGGCCCCCGAAAAGGAAAAAAAGGCGGTCCACCTAGTGCAGATCCTTCCTATTCATGGCAGCTCTAGCTGCAAGGGAGTGAAGGTGATGCACGAGGATATAGAGCACACTTGTTGTTTGACTCAGTCATTGTGGTCACCGCAGTTTGGACCACATGACCTAGTTAAACTGCATGGTAGTGTATACGGGACCAGGGTGCAGGTCATGATAGATGACTCTGCCACTCATAATTTTATAAACTATGTTTTGTTCAAGAAACTAAAGATTCCCCAGCAGCCTGGTGCACATAAATACATTGTATCTATGATGCAAGGGCAAGATAAGAGGATATGGGATACTATGGTATCCAATTTGGAAGTCAAGATGCAGGACTATACAGATTATATGGACTTCCAAATTATGAATATGGAGAGGATATACCTAGTCTTAGGAAGAGGCTATGGGGGTTGGGAGACACACTTAAAACCAACTATCAAAACAACACACTTGAATTTGAAAAGAATGGAAGTAAAATTTGTATTCAGGGAGAGAGAGATATGTACCTAGTGCACCTCTCATTTCATCACTAGAGTTGTATAGTCTTTGTTAATCTCAACATGTATAGGACATGTTTTTATTGTATAGTCATGATATGGAGCATTGTATAGAAAGCTCATCTGATGTATATTTTCATGCTAGGGAATATAAATATGGACATGACTTTCTACTATTCTTTTTTGCAAGAGTGTGTGGTTAAAAGTTTTAAGGATCTTATGTTTGAATATAGAGATGTTTTTCCCACTGACTTACCTAGAGGGCTACCACCTGAGAGAGGGGACATTGACCATGCCATTGAGGTTGTTACTAACATTAACCCTATTTGCAGGCCACCTTATAAGGTTAGTGTTTCTCAACATGAGGAGGTTGAGAGGCAATTACAGGATTATTTAGATAAGGGCTTCATTAAACCTAGTAACTCACCTTGGGCATCACCGGATCTATGAGATTATGTATAGACTATAGAGCACTTAATAAGGTAACTATCAAAAATAGGTTTCCAATGCCTAGATTGGAAGATCTATTTGATCAGTGATGCCTTTTGGTCTCGCCAATGCTCTTGCCACTTTCATGAAACTCATGAATAGTGTTTTACGGCCTTATCTAGGACACTTTGTAGTAGACTTTTTGGATGACATTCTGATCTATAGTGCATCAGAAAAGGAGCACTTGGAACACTTGAGAAAGGTATTTCAAGTGCTAAGGGAAAATTCACTCTTTGCTAAGGAATCAAAGTGTGAATTTTTCAAGACAGAGGTTAACTACCTTGGGCATATAGTCTCTCAAGATGGAATCCAGATGGATCCTGAGAAAGTAAGGGCTATTATGGAATGGCCACATCCAAGGAACTTGGAAGAGCTACAGATCTTCCTAGGTTT
>CM035412.1:28989737-29017237 GCA_020310875.1 Ceratopteris richardii
TGTATGCATACATACATACATACATGCATACACACACATACATACACACATGCATATACATACACACATGCATATACATACACACATGCATATACATACACACATACACACATGCACACATACACACATACACACATACATACACATGCATATACACATACACATGCATACACAATGCACACATACACATGCATACACAATGCACACATACACATGCATACATACATACATATACATACACATACACGCACACATACATATACATGCATACATATATACACATACATATATACACATACATATATACACATACATATATACACATACATATATTGATTTCTAACCCATTTTGTTTTATATGTACAGATATGGATCCTAGTAGAGAGAGAAATGTGAAACTTACTCTCATAAAAAGTCTTATGAGAGCAAGAGTTCCACCTAATACCTTAGGGATCTTCATGCACAAGTATTGAGAGATGCCCGATGATGAGTTGGATTTTACGATCCAGATGCTTACCCAGAGACCAGAGGAGGGGTCTTCTGCAGCTCCACGTGCAAGAAGAGAACTATCTACTCATAGGTATGTTTTTCTTTCATAATTTTTTTAATGACATTATAACACATATTTTATTTTTATCTATCATGTGACTCCTACCTATGCCTTGTCCACTTGTAGTGGAAGTAAGTATAAGCTTTACATATAAATTAAAATAAATATTTTATGTTTTATCTACATGATTTTTTTTTGTAGTGAGCATGATGAGAGGGATAAAAAATATGTACTTAGTTCACTTGAGATAGAATTTGGGATTGGGTGGTCGCATACGTGGTGTCTAAAAGAGATGCGAACAATTATGGCTCATCATCGCAATAATGCACGGTATGCATTGCTTTTATTTGTTATCTTCATACGTGTAACTATATATATATATACAGACACATAACACACACACTCACATACATACATACATACATACATACATACATACATACATACACACACACACACACACACACACACACATATATATATATATATATATATATATATATATATATATATATATATATATATATATATATATATATATATATATATATATATATATATATATATATATATATATATATATATATATATATATATATATATATACACACACACACACACACACAATTTTATATACACACACATATTGTTGGAGTTAGACGTCTGCAAAAGCACACGAACAACACAAGGAAGAAGAAGAAGCTTGGAGCACAACACAATACTGAATGTATTACTGGAGAATGTACAAAGATAAGTAGCCCATTAGGGCAATAGGTGTATATACGAGCCGGGGGAAGAAAACCTCCTAAAGATGGAAAAAAGTGCCCCGGCGGTCCTAGTGTGTTCACACACATCACTACCTAAATATATCAACAAATCCCCCTTGGGAGTGATCCAGTGAACAAGGAGCTGGCACTCATGTATAAGGAAGTGCCAAGCTATGTGGAAATCACTCCACAAAAGGAAGTAAGCCCAAAGCTTTGTGAAAAGCTTCAAACTTCTCCCTAGGAAGAGCCTTTGTGAAAAGGTCTGCAATGTTCTCCTGCATGCGCACATATGCCAAGCTGATCTCCCCAGCAGAGAACCTCTCCGTGACATAGTGATAACGCACCTGAATGTGCTTAGTGCGAGCATGGAACACAGGGTCCCTCGCAACTGCCAATGCGCTGTGATTGTCAGTGAAGATGGTGGTGGTGGAGGACTGACCAACACCCAAATCAGCCATAAGGCGTCTGTCTGAGCCACACACACTCAACAGTCGCTATGAAAGCTGCCCTATACTCAGCCTCACAACTGGAAGTGACCACAGTAGGCTGCTTCTTGATCAACCAAGATATGCATGAAGCAAAAGCCACTAGTGGACACACGAGTGTCATAGCAAGCAACCTAATCAAAGTCAGAAAAAGCATGCAAATCTGGCGGTAGGTGATCCCCCCTTGGGATAAAACAACCCAAGTAGCCGAGTACCACTCAAGTAGCGAAAGATGCGCTTAACCGCCTGCGGATGCTTGACTCCTAGGCAATGCATAAGTCTGCTCATCTGTGAGACAACAAACTGAATATCTGGCCGAGTAATGCATAAGTAAATCAAGCATCCAACAACTTGCTGATAGAGAACAACATCAAATGCATCTCCAGCATCATGAAGACTCAATCGTAAACCTGTCTCCATAGGAGTGGCAATAGGCTTACAGTCTTCAAGGCCAAAACACTGCAATAATGTGTCAATATATTTTGTTTGACACAAAGCCATTCCACCATCAAATTGCATAAACTGAATGCCCAAATAGCCACACAAATTCCCCAAATCAGATATCTCAAATGAGGCATGCAAATCAGCCTTAAAGTCAGCAATATGCTTCTCAATAGGACCAGTGAGCAGCATGTCGTCAACATAGACAACAATGATCAGAAGCACATCATTAGCACACTTAACATATAAGGTGCTTTCAGTTGGACTCTTCTCAAAACCATGTGCAATCAGATAGGCATGTATCTTCTCATACCAAGTACGTGGTGCTTGCTTTAAACCATATAATGCCTTCTTTAACCTGCATACCTAGTTTTCATGCCCTTTCTGCACAAAGCCATGGGACTGAAAAACATACACTTCTTCATGCAAGTCACCATTTAGAAATGCTTTTTTAATGTCCAACTGATGTACATTCCAACCATGATGAGCTGCAAGTGCATAGATGCTCCGAACAGTAGTCATACGGCATGTAGGTGCAAAGGTCTCATCAAAATCAATGCCTCTTTCCTATGCATAACCCTTTGCAACAAGCCTAGCCTTATACGAGTCAACTGTACCATCCGGTTTATGCTTTAGCTTGTATACCCACTTGTGCCAATGACCTTCTTGCCAGGGGGCAAGTCACATAAGACCAATTACCATTCTTCATTATAGCATCATATTCAGATTGCATAACAGCCATCCAATTCTCTGAATTTTGTGCTTCATCAAACGAAACAGGCTCATTCTAATCATAGAGACTAGATGCATCCATGTCATAGCAATCTGATGCAAAAGAGGCACTATGAGAGCCTGAATGAGTACAATATGATAGAGGTGCATCTAATTTGCTGTCACGCAAAGTCTACACCAGCCATTTTGGCATAGTTTTTGCTTGCTAAATATCAGCTCTTTCATCAACTAGCGCATCATGTAAATCTGTATCAGAAATGGAATGATCTGCATCATCACATGAAACCTGCAAAGGCTGAGAAGTTGCCTCATTGGGACCAGCACTAGACTGTCCACCTGTAAAAAGAGGCAGCAAAGTATCATACATGTCTTTGGAGCTAAGAGATGTCTCCTTAGTACATGAAAGCAATGGCTGAATAACATCTTCCACAAAAACAACATCATGGCTAACCAGAATGCGTTTAGTATCTGGATGAGACGATAGCCTTTACTTTCAGAACTGTACCCAACAAAAATACATTTGATTTCTTTATCATCCAATTTTTTGCGATGTTGTTCATGCACTAATGCATATGCCAAACAACCAAAAACACGCAGATGAGCAACAGATGGCTTGCGATCATGCCAAGACTCATATGGAGTGATAGAGTGTAGCGCTTTAGTGGGACACCTGTTCAGTACATATGATCCACACATGATAGCCTCAAGCCAGAAACTATGTGGTAAAGCCTAACTCTTGACCATACACCTCGCCATCTCCATGAGTGACCTATTCTTTCGTTCAGCAACTCCATTCTATTGAGGTGTATACGACACTGTGCACTGGTGTTTTATCCCAGGTTCAGCCACAAACACATTAAAATCAGAAGACATATATTCCCCCCCTCGATCAAAATGGAGGGTGCCCATTTTCCATGCTGCTGGGGGATTCTTGGACAAGAAGGGATTTGAGTGTTTTTAGGAGAAAAGGGAAAGGCAAGAAGAGAAAATACACACTGGAAGCCTCTGCCAATCGATTATAATAAGACAATTACAATGGGGATGCACAATACACTGAAATGCTTCTGTGCAAAAAGCCCACAGAGTGCTCAATTACAAAATACCAAATACCCAAAATCTTATGAAGTCTTGTTGCTGCCAGACTCCTCTGCAGCAAACCTACACCTTCTCCAAGCCTGCACTTGTGCACACCTTGCACCAAACTTCCAATAAGGGGGAGGGTTGGACACCTTTTGTCGGCACGCGCACACTGCAATGAGACCTTGGGATCCTTGGGGGACTAGCTTAGCACTTCTTTGCACACTTCCTTAGTCACTCTCCATGCACACCTTGCACTTCACTTCTCTGCGTCGCACACTCGTGACTCTTGCACTTCTCTCTCTTGCTTCACTTAGACTATGTTTACTCTTGCTTACACTAGAATGGTCCAAGAATAGTCCTTGCCTTCATTTGAGTGTCGATTCACATACACTCCTAACTGCAAGAGTATCTTGGTGCTCACTTTGATGTCCTAAGATAGTCTCCAAAAGTGGGCAGCCAATGACTCCTTGTTTTGTCTTGTGGTGACTTTAGACTAAAACACAATTTTTTATTGGGGGGGCATACTTTCACTTCTGCGTACGCTGCCGCTTCACATACCTTTCACATTTTCCTTTTAAGTCTTCACTTTTGCACATAAGAGAGGGTTCACCTGAACCTTCCAAAACACTTTAAAAACACTTTGAACCTTAGGGAAATTAGAGAAATACCTCTGCAACCTGCAACCCACTTTCTCCAATTCACCCTTTGTGGACAATTAATGGTGCACTACCTGTGCACCTTGTCACCTGTACTTCGAACACTTTGACTTTGCACCTATTGACTTTGACCTTGACCTTGTTGACTTTGATCAATTTGACTTTAACTGTGGTTGACTTTGATCAATATGACTTTTATGGGCTCAACAGTTGCCCGCCACCTAATGTGCTCTCCGTCCCAGAGAGCTACAGCTAAAACCCTGAGCATAGAAGACACCATGATTCTAGAGCTGCAAAACTTTGAAAGGACACCTGAGCAGCCACCAAGTCCACCAGAAACAGGAGAGAACAAGCACCAGAGAAGAACAAAAAGGGGGATTTTTGGCATGGAGAAGCAAAGGAGGGAAATGGGAGGGTACAAAGGAGGTGGAGGGGAGGGCTGAGGGGTGGAGATGGATAGGATAGGGAGGGTTAAGGATGTGGCTAGTCAAACTGGTAAAGGGAGGGATTGGAAGTATGATTATGGGGTCTAGAGAGGGTTAAAATGATCAAACAATAGAGCTACAGAGGGTGCATATGGGAAATTATGAAACATAAGGTAAGATCAAGTGAGAATAGACCATATGGACAAATAGGTGAAATAAAAACATGTGATAAATTTGCTCAAAACATGTGGGTTTTGACCAAAAGGTAGAGAAAAGGTGGGAATTTGGAAAAATAAAGCCAAAAATTGAGTCCAGAGGTGTCAAAAAACATGAAAATGACTCCAGTTTTCAAAAAAACGGCCATCTGAGGTGCGATCGAGAGCCAAAAGGTTTGAACTGTAAAATAAAAAAAAAGTATATATAAAATAATGCAATCCCTTTTTTTTTGGAGAAAAGCATCCGTTTGTGCCAATGCTCAACTAGAAAAAAGGAAACTTAATAAAATAAACTAATAAAAAATAAAATTAATAAATTAAAAATAAAATAAAATAAAATAAAAAAATAAGTATTAATAAAAAAGAAATCAAAAATAAAAAAATAAGTTTGGGGGGGGGGGGGGGGAGGGGGGGCAAGAGGGGGGGGTTGCGGGTGGGCATGCGGAGGGCTACGGGTGGGGGGCTGCGGGTGGGCGGGGGGGGGGGGGGGGGAGGGAGGGAGAGGGGGAGGGCTGGTGGCTGTGGGTGGGCGGGAGGGGGGCTGCGGGTGGGCGGGCAGGTGGCTGCGGGGGGGGGGGGGAGGGGGGGGGAGGGGGGGGGAGGAGGGGGGAGGGGAGGGGGGGGAGGGGTGATGGAGAGTGTTAATCTCCAAAAGAACAAGCTACTCTTGAATTTAGAGCACCTCTATATGAAGAGTAACTCAAAACTTTCACTAATTTGGAGGCTCAATGAAAATTTTTGATAAACTGTGAAGAAGAAGACTCTACAGAAAGTCTACTACACATAACTCTCTAATTGACTTATCAAATGTGTAAAGTTTTTGATAAAAATTTGCACAAGGTGTCATTTATAGTTTGCGCACCTTCTCCAAGTTAAATCATTCCAAAAGACTCAGTAGATCTTAAGAAATGATCTCAACAAGTCACCTATGTCTAAACCTGCTCTTCTGAGAAGTCGATTCAGACACCTGTAACTTGTAACACTTGGTTCTCTCAATCTAGAACCCGTTTATGCAAATGCTTTTAGCCATAGATGGCTTACCTTCCAACTTAGATTCTGACCCCTTACTCATGCAAAACTTTAAACTGTGCATTGAGAAATGATCAAATCTTTGACCATCGAGATTGCACCTGTTTCAGAAAACAGTGAACACTTCTTCACATATGAATGTTCCTACTCATAATTCTCACAGTCTCTTTACAATTAGGCTGTCAAACTTTAACCATAGACTCATTAACTATGGAATTAGATGTCTACAAAAGGATTCTTGAAATGATCAAGCACAGAAGGGGAATGCACAGAAACATCGGGTGCAATTTTTCTTCCATTACTAGAAAACTTTACATATGGATGAGTGAGCTAATCTTCACACTTCTCAAGTGTCTAATCACACCAAATTCTTCTGAATTCTTGTATTCTATACTCTCATACATTTGCCCCGACATTTTTCCTTTGTATATATGGTCAAATATTTACAAGCTCATGACTATACAAAAGTATAAGTGAACTATCTCTGAATTAATGTACATATGTGTACACATCTTCATCTTCTCGATATGCACTTCCTTCATGCTTCATAACTTGATCTTTTCTTAAGTCCTTGACTTCAATTCTTCATCAAAACATCAGTTGTTGATTGCCGTGCACCAACAGCTCCCCCTCAATCATCAATTGAGGTTTTCTCTATCTTCTTTATGCCTTCCATGTCCTTGAATCTCTGTAGCTTTGGTCCATCCAAACTCTTGGCTAGCATATCAGCTATCGGATCTTTTGTTGAAGTATGTATTACTTCAATCTCTTTATCCATCACCTTCTCTCTTAGAAAGTGATATTGAATCTCAATGTTTTTGGTCCTGGCATGAAAAACGGGATTAGCAGCTAAATACAATGAACTCATGTTATCTCCATGAATAGTGGGTGTACTCTGAATGATATCAAAGCTCTTCATCAGAGTCTTAAGCCATATCACTTCCTTTGCAGCTTCCACCATACCTTTGTACTTTGCTTCTGTAGATGACAAAGCAACTGTGTGTTTCTTCTTTGAACACCATGAAATTAACTTATCACCCACATAACACAAGTATCCATAAGTTGATCTCCTATCATCAGGATTTCCTGCCCAATCTGCATCACTATATATCTTGATGTTTGTATCTGATGTAAAACCATAATAGAAACCCTCTTTGAGTGTACCCTTAATGTACCTCAACACTCTTTGTCCTGCAATCCAATGTTCTTTCCTAGGACAATGCATGAATTGAGACAATACTCCAACTGCATATGACAAGTCAGCCCTAGTTAAAGTAGCATAAATCAGACTACCAACCAAACTTTGATATAGCTTCATATCTTTGAACTCTTCTCCTCCATATTTGCTTAATTTGTGATTCACCTCCATTGGAGTAGGTGCTACCCTGCAATCATCCATTTTAAACTTGATCAACAAGTTCTTCAAATACCTTTCTTGAGTTAAATACACTCCCTCCATGCCCAAGAAACATGACAAATCTCCCAAGTCACTAATCTTGAACTCTTTCTCCATTTGTTTCTTTAGGCTTTGAATGCCTTTCTCATCTGTACCTGTAAGAATTATATCATCAACATATATGCACATGTAAATGAACCCATCATCACTTGCTTTGACAAGCAAGATACTATCTGCTTTAGATACTTGAAATCCTAGTTCTTTCAAGAACTTCACAAGTCTATAATTCCATGCCCTTGGGGCTTGCTTCAAACCATACAAAGCTCTCTTGAGCTTACATACATAATCTGGATACCTTTCATCTCTGAATCCTTGTGGTTGCTCCATGAAAACATCATCTGAAATATAACCATTTAGAAAAGCATTCTTCACATCTAATTGACATAATTTCCAACCTTTACTTGCATTAATAGCTATGAGTGTCCTGATGGTTGTCATCTTTGCCACAGGACTATAGGTCTCATCATAATCTACACCATATGTCTGAGCAAACCCTTTCACAACAAGTCTAGCTTTATATCTAGACACACTTCCATCTGCAAATCTCTTTGTCTTGTAGACCCATTTGCATCCAATGATCTTCTGGCGATTTGGTTTAGGAACCAAATCCCATGTCTGATTCTCCATCAATGCATCGTACTCTTCTTGCATAGCTTTCTCCCAATGTTCCTTACCTTTTGCCTCTTCATATGTAGAAGGGTCTTCATCTGCCTTTATCATATAAGCATAATCTTTGGTAGCCAAAAAAGAAGTGTCATAGCTATACCTTGTAGGTTGCCATTTGTGTCTTGTTGACCTTCTGAGTTCTCCACTTCTTGAGGTTTTTGGTTCATGACATTCTGGATCAAACCTTGACACTTCTTCTACTTCAACCTGTACTTCATTGTTCTTCTCTTTATCAAATATCTGAACCTTTGATTTACCTTTCTTTTGATCCACAATTTCTTCATCACTGCATAAATATTGATTGTACCTGCATACCAAGTACCTTGCTCATCAAATGTAACATCCTTAGACACAAGGAATTGTTTTGTGGATGGACTCCACAACCTATATCCCATCTGCTTATCATCATATCCAATAAACACATATTTTTCAGCTTTAGGCTCCAATTTATGCCTCAATTGAGATGACACATATGCATATGACAAATACTTTGCAATGATCTAGAGTAGGTCTCTCACCCCACCATGCCTCATATGGTGTCTTAAATAATTTGGGCAATTTTTCTCCTTCATCATGGATCTTACAAACTCACAAGAGTTCTATTCCTCCTTTCTGCTACACCATTTTGTTGAGGAGAGTACTTGCAAGTAACCTCTCTCTTTATACCTGCATTCCACAAGTAATCACTGAACTCATTAGAGAAATACTCTCCCCCTCCATCTGACCTTAGTCTCTTCAACTTATGACCTGTAATTCTCTCTGCATACACATGATAATGTTTGAATGTATTGAATACCTCTGATTTATCTTTGATCACATATATAGTGATCCATCTGGTGGCATCATCAACATAAGTCACATAATACCTTGAACCATTGATACTGAAACCCTTTGATGGTCCCCACACATCTGTGTGTACCAACTCAAGTGTTTCTGAATACATAAAACCATGCTTGGAATAAGATTGCTTATGAGCTTTACCTAATTGACATGCCTCACATTTGTATGTCATATGTTGACCTGCAACATTAGGCAATCCAAGCACTAAACCATTATTAACCATATCTTTGATACCTCTTTCATTGAAATGTCCAAGCCTCTTGTGCCAAAGATCTAACTCAGAGATCTTATGTCCTCCATAAGTGAACAAAGCATGACCAACATTACCTTGGATTTTCAATGTGAACAATCTTCCTTCTTTCTTCCCTGAAACTATTTGTTTATACCCATTGCTAGGGTCTTCCACAAACCCTCCTTCATTAGTGAACCTAACTTCATAACCTTTTTCAACAATTTGACCTACACTTATCAGATTCTTAAGAATTGTAGGAACATACAAAACCTTACTCAAGAGAGTACTACCATCCTTGGACTTCACTAATCCAATTGACTTCATATTATGCTTTGTATTGTCACCTGTTTGAACTACATGATTAGTTACCTTATTATACAAAACAGTCATCAAAGCTATGTTGCCACTCAGGTGATTGCTACACCCTGAATCAATGTAGAAGACTCTTTGGTCGTCACTTTGCCTTTCACAAGTTGCATTCATTATCAATGTTGAATCCTCCTTCTCATCTGAAGCATAATTGTAGTAGGTATTGTTGTATTGTTGACTTTGGAATCTGTTTATAGGAATGCATACACATTCCTGCAATAGGGAAGAAGAGAGAGAGAGAACGCCATAGCTTCAGTCGATCACGTCACCATGCTCATAAACTTCAAGAAATGGACAAGAACAAGAATGTTTTTCTCTTAACAGATACATAACATTACAGATCCACACTTTTCGCCATCAACGCACGCAGACCAATATAAATATAATAACAAGAAAGTAGAGGGAGAAGAAGCAATATCCAACACACAGACTTGCTCCAAGAAACGTGCGCGCTGCTCTTTTTATTAAGCCAAGTGATATATTTATACAACTTGACACACCCATTCGCATGGAGTTTCATACCTTTTCTGCAACCCTCCATAGACACTTCAAATGGAGCCTTAATAAAACTATAAAATGCCAACACGTACGTGCCTTTAACACTGGCATGCACAGTGGACTCAAATCCCACACAATGCTTACCACTGTCCTAGGTTGACTATATGCAACTACCCTATGAAACATTATTCCCCAACCAAAGTGCATGGCCCAAATCCACGGTATGGAAGGTAAGATAATGCCCATAATAAGTCCAAAACTAGGAGAAATGTGTAATGCAAAGCAAAGTGCCTGGAAGTTAATCCAAGTTATGCAAGTACATTACATACAACCCATAGTTTGCCCTTCTATATGCTTTGGCATGAAATAAAAAAGGGGGACATAATTACATGGCTTCATCTTATACATCAATGACATCATTGTCATATATCTTCTTCCAATACATCATTTTGATACACAATCTATGCAAATCGGTAAGAGGGCAGGATCATCCAATCATAGCTTTATCATCAGCAAGCTTTACTTCTATTCAGCATATTCCTTTCTCCAGAAGTACTACAACATAATTCATGAAATCATGATCAAGCAGAGCTTGTCGTTTTGGATTAGTATGATCAGCATCAAATAACCATATATGAAGACTCGAATCATCATGAAGGTGTGTATCCCATATCCGACATCATCCATCACTTAGAACATGCACACAAACGAAAAAGAAAATCAGTGAATGCTTCTGCCGTATCAACGCTACCTCACATTCACAATTCACATGGAGTGTTTTTGCCGACTTAACGCTACCTCGCACTCTCTCATTACCGAAAACAACACAAAGGAGTGCTTCTGCCGAATTATCGCTACCTCGCACTCATATCGCTTCACCGCATACATCCTCACATCACCATCTATCATGCAACAAGCCACATGATAGGATACAAACCATTATGTGATAAGGGTCTTCATAATGCAAGCATAGCCTTCAAAAGAACAAACCTTCATGAATCATGGTATGCACCATATGTCACAACCTACTACCAAAGTCAATGGATCAAGTGAAGCCACCTCTTAACATAAATCGGGATAAACATCAAGAGGATGACCGTAGGGCATGCCAATGTCACCTGGGGATTTTGAACATTAAAAGAGCACAAGGGTACAAATTAGATTGGCTCTCTTTTTTTTTTTTGATATTAGAAATAATGCCTGATTCCATAATCAAAACTTAGAAACAATTGGCCGTTTTGGAACACATTTTAAAAGTTTTCTGTTGTAGAACATGCTATGTATACGTTAACGAAGAAATGTAACAAAATTTCGGCGACCAATATTGCATGAGGGTCCCTGCAAGCTATGGCAGGACATGGCAGGCTCGATTTTCTTGCGCAGCTTGTAATCTAATGCCTTTGCGAGTGCTTCCAAAACTGTATAAATACACGGTTCGAGGGTGGTCTTCTCAACGAGGATTTTTGCAGTACGTTATCGGATAAAAAATGAGACTAGGCAACAATTTGTGTGCATTGTCTGGCCGACCCCTAGCAGTTATGGCTCCGGTATTGGTCCTACTTTTTGCGTTGATGAAGGCAGCTTCTTTTACGGGTGCGCAGAATGTTTTGGCCTTCTTCTACAACGTGCAAACCGACACTGGCTTTAGCATACTGGGCATTGAGAGCATAAGTCAAATGGGGGCGGTGATTGGGCCAGGATACTACGATTCCTTCATATGGTAAGACCGTCCCTCTGCGAATGTCTTTCGTCAATATCAACTCTAGTGTGTATGCAGAGGTGAGCGTTCAGAAGGAGAGGCAGAATAATACATATTTGTTCATGTTTTATTTCGACAAGGATGATGTTCCCATCTATACGGATACTAACAACACTACGGATTTGTTGATCCAATGCTACTTTCCAGGATGGAATTCTGTATCATGCGATGACGCGTTCAATGCAACCGCCATAACAGATTGCATTTTGTATCCTGTAGTATGATGGTACAAACTGTAATTTGCTCCTAAATTGTAGCCATGTCTAGCTAAGTGCGATTTTCATAAGCGTCTGTGTAAGGTATGCTCCTGCCAGAAGCCAGTATGTTTTTGTAAGTAGAAGTGCACATGAAAAATATCATATTGCGATTTGCATCCGGGATCCTCTTGTTCACGATGTGAGGGACCTCGGTTTGCACTAGCTCTGCCAATTTGGCTAAGTTTCTTATGGCATGTGCCGGCATGTAATTAGACGCGCACAGCAACGTCTTCCGAAAGGCGATCTATATGGCAGGTGAATTCACCGAAATTACACCGGAATGCGGTCATCAAACAACGGAACCACTGGAAAAGTGAATCCTTCACACCGGAAGCATCTGGCTATCACCGGACTCCAGCACCGCAACCACCGGACTAAAGATACGGTCACCCACCGGAGTGAAAGACGACGATCACGGGCGAAGCACAATCATCACCGGATTACGGTCATCACCTGAAACCGGTCATTGCCAAAGTAATCATAGCTAACACCGAACGAAGGGCGGGAATCACTAGGCGAGAGCACCGAACTCGGTGCACCGGGCTGTAGCATCGGAGTAGAGGATCCCCCTATTAGCATCGGAGTTCTTGTAAGATGAGGAGGAGCATCCGGACCCAATCAGTGGAGGAGCACGCTATCACCGCACTGGTGACCCAGATGCCACCGGAATGGAAGTTGCAGCCCACTTGTCAGGGGGCAGTCGGCACGGTCACAATGGAGAAGTCCAGATTCTCTTCCGAAGCCTTCGCAGTGCACGCTCGGCTACCATGCCCAGATGCCACCGGAATGGAAGTTGCACCCCACTCGTCACGGGGGGGGGGAGGGCGATGGCTATGTAGACGTGTTGTGATGGGAATGAAGTTGGAAGACCAACTAGGGCAAAAGAAGACGCACCCCGAAATGCGCAAATGCAGAGAGTGGTAATATGAAGACAATGATTCGCGGCTTGAAACTCTGTGCATTCTAATCAAACTCTGTGCATTCTAATCATGATCAGCACAGTAACCATCGCCCATATGGGGGGGTGTGAGAGTCAGCACGTAAAAAAAACTGAGGCAGGCACATCCGAAAATACCCAATGCAATGTGTGAATTACAGATGTATCAACAGGAATACTCCCGGAAAAACAGCGGCCGACAGAAAAATCAATGAAACCAGTGGGACACAGAGATGCTCCAGGCAGTAGAGCCAAAGGGGGGTAAGGCCACACGGCACCAGTGTTTCCAGGAATGCATACACATTCCCACAACAGGGAAGAAGAGAGAGAGAGAATGCCATAGCTTCATTCGATCACGTCACCATGCTCATAAACTTCAAGAAATGGACAAGAACAAGAATGTTTCTCTCTTAACAGATACATAACATTACAAATCCACACTTTTCGCCATCAACACACACAGACCAATGTAAATATAATAACAAGAAAGTAGAGGGAGAAGAAGCCATAACCAACACACAAACTTGCTGTTACCGTTAGTGTCCATGTGAAAGGCCAAATGGCCACCGGACACTTCTTTGTGTATGTTCTTTAATAAAACATATAGTGGCCTGGTCAGTCACAGACTGTAAGTTCGACCGCATTTGTAAGAGCTAAGAAGTCTGTCTTCGTGCTCCCTGTGTACTGCGTTTTTGCGTATTGTACAGCACTGTGCGGAGTACTGTGCGTGGCGACCGGAGCTCGGTTTTTCTACTTTGAGCATATCGTCGTGGAGCTCTTGAGAAGGAGAGTCCAGTGTGGTGCACGCCATCGAAATACTTCACTGGTATCAGAGCAGTTCGAGGCAAAAAGCTTTGTTCCTTTTGTGCGAGCGAAGCGAGCAGCCCCCCCCAGGTTTTCTCGAAGCGAGGTTTTCTCCAAGGCTTACGACTAAGGCGGCGACCAAGGCATAGACCTTGGCATACCTTGTCATCCGAGTCACCGAAGTCACCGTTGGCGCCGTTGGCTGCGCGCGAGGGAGGACCTCAACGATCAAGGAATATAGAGGTTCCCGGTACTTCTCGGGAGGTCACCCATCCCAGTACTGTTCCCCCCAGAGCTCGCTTAACCGCGGCAATCTCTTGCCACTAAGCTACACTCTTGTGGTGTTTGAAGAAGGGGAAAGACTAAGGTTGGCATTACCTTGAACAAGTTTTGGTCCCTCAAAGCTTCATTTTTGCTTTTAAAGCCTATTTCTGAAGCAATTTTGGGGTGTTTTTGGAGCCATTTTGGAGTACTTTCGCACGTAGTTCTCTTCACACAGGTCCAAGAACATCAAGAAGAGTGTTCCTTGTACTTCTCAGACAATAAATATCAACCTTTGGGACTGTATTTTCAGCCACACTCGTAAAACTACAGGTTTCTCGAGGGGTTTTCAGTTTTGGTGGGAGCAGTCGCTGCAAATTTATGCAGGTTTTTAAAGCCTAAAACATCAGAGTTGACAGACACTTGCAGGTGTTATTGGCTAGTTTTTTGGGCTGTGTATTCAGCCTTTCAGTGTCATTTTACTGCATATATTGAGCACATACACACCATGTACGCTTTTGTGGATACCGCTTATGTACGTCCATGTGGGCATTGATATAGCGGTTACGTTCTTTGCATAAAGCCTTTTACGTTTGATAAAGAGGGTCGTGGTGAGGTTTTCTTAACTGGGAGACACCCAGATGTCGGGGTCTCTTCGGTGATGCAGGTGGAAGACTTACCCAGCCTCGCCATAGGAGATGTATGATAGTTGTTCATAGGTGCTCGATAAGCCTAGTTGGCTTCTATTGGGTAACTGATTATATGCAGTGGAGTCAGTGATTCACTATGCAGGTAGACATGTTAGTACTTGCAGTTTTATGATACTTTGACACTGGTCATATGCTAATTTTGCAGAGGATACTCTGGCAAAATTTTTCCAGATTTCTGGTTTAGTCAACTATATAGTGGTCGATTTACTCCTTGATACACTTATTTGTTGGTGTTTGGACTCTTCTAGCTCCATTATCATTCTACTCAGTTCTCTACGATCATGGCATCAGAGGTCTCAGGCACATCCGGTGGATCAGGGTCTAGTGCTAGCGTTCCGAGGAGGAGCTATAACTTGCAGGGCAAAGACCATTTTGAGATCCGAAAATTTGATGGCACAAACTTTGCTCTATGGAAGAATCAGATTAAAGATGTGCTGATTCAAAGAAGGCAATGGAAGCCAGTAAATGGGATTTCAAAGAAGCCTGCTGACATGGATGAAGATGATTGGGATGAGTTAGATGAAATGGCCAGGTCTACCATTCGCTTGCACCTAGCAGATAATGTTTACTTTACAGTATTAGACTGTGAAAGTGCAGAGGAGCTTTGGAAGAAGTTATGCAATACATATGAAAAAGAGACGGCATCAAATAAAGTATATCTGATGAGAAAATTATACGACCTTCGTATGAAGGACACAGATAGTGTTGCTGCTCATCTAAATGAGTTTGATGCCATATTCTCCCAGTTACAGGCTCAGAAAATGGATATGGACAATGAAATGAAAGCAGTATTGCTGTTATGCACCCTGCCATCATCATGGGATACATTTTGCACAGCTATTAGCAATAGTGCACCAGGTGGTAAACTCGTCTATGATGACATATGTGGAGCACTCTTGAGTGAGGAGATTCGTAGAAAATCTATGGTTGGCACTCAGAGTGGAGATGCATATAATGTTCGTGATTCTTACCAAGGAAAGAATCAACAACGTGGCAGGAGCAAGAACAAGGAAAAGAATGGTCAACGGAATAAGAGCAGAAGTAAATCAAGGAAGAGGGATATTGAATGCCATTATTGTCATAAGAAAGGACACATGAAGAAAGACTGTTATGCATTAAAGAATGCTAAAGGTAAAGGACAGAATGTTGATGGGCATGTTAAACAGTTACCTGCACCATCTACTTCGACTGTGAAGATTGAAGAAATTAATGCTATTTCTGATGATGCTGATGTGTTGACACTTGATAGTACTGTGCCATTTGAGGCACTTATGGCTGATTCTCTTTCCCACACCTGGCTGCTAGATTCTGGTGCTTCTTTCCATGTGGTGTAAAAAAACACATAGAGAATGGTTCTCTAATTATGCAGCAAAGTCTCTTGGTACCGTGAGACTTGGTGACTCTTACCAGTGTGATGTTGTGGGGATTGGAGATGTGGTTGTGCAATTCATTGACGGTTCAAAATTTACTATGCATAATGTACGCCATGTACCTCAGTTATCACGCAGTTTGATGTCAGTTGGTCAACTTGATGACCTTGGTTACAAGGTGGTCTTCTATGCTCAGTCCTTTTGTATATCAAAGGGCAATATGGTTATTGCAAAAGGAAGGAAAGTTGGCTCACTTTACCCTTTATTTGTATCACAGAAAGAACACTTGTTAGCTGTTACTGAACAGCCTATGGCTTGTATTTGGCATGGTCGTTTGGGCCATATATCTCGTAGTGGAATGGAAAATCTTTCTCGTTCTGGCTACTTACCTGTGTTATCTTTCTCTGATTTTTCATTTTGTGAGCATTGTCAATATGGAAAGCAAACCAGAAATGTGCATAAAACGCACATTGACTCTTCAATTCAGCCTTTAGATCTTGTTCATACTGATGTGTGTGGTCCTATGCCCACTAGGTCCTTAGGTGGTTCTCTTTACTTTGTTACTTTCATAGATGATGCTACTAGAAAAGTCTGGGTATATCCTATCAAATCGAAGGATGATGTATTCCCTACTTTCAGAAAATGGCTTGCTTCAGTTGAGACTGAAAAAGGAACTAAGCTTAAGGCTTTACGTTCAGATAATGGGGGTGAGTATACCTCACATGAATTCAGCCTTTTCTGTCAGTGTAGAGGGATTCGTAGAGAGTTTACAGCTCCTTATACTCCAGTACAGAATGGTGTAGCTGAGAGGATGAATAGAACTATTCAAGATAGAGTAGTCTCTATGTTGCATCATGCAAACCTCTCACAAGGTTTTTGGGCAGAAGCAGTATTGACTGCAGTTCATGTGATTAACCTTTCACCTAGTACTGCCAAAGGTCTGAAAGTGGCACAAGAGTTATGGACAGGGAAACCACCATATTATGATCATCTTCGAGTTTTTGGGTGTGAAGCATATGTTCATATACCCAAGAATCTTAGACAAAAGTTGGACCATAAGTCAAAGAAATGCATTTTTCTTGGATATGGTCGAGAAGGACAATTTGGATATCGCTTATGGGATCCTGAAACACGGTCAGTGATCAGAAGTAGTGATGTCATTTTTAATGAGTCTAAGATGCGTAAACAGCCGATTAAGGAGGTTGAAGTGAGAAGAGTGGTGTTTGAGGATACTAGTCCTCCGGTTAGCATGCATAAAAATGCTGCACATAGGGATGTTCAAGAGAATGTTCATTCAGATCAGTCTGCACATGTTCCTGTTCAGCAACCATTGAGACGTTCTGCACGTGTCTCATATCCACCTGATAGATATGTTCCAGGTTTAGATTTTGTTATGCTAACAGATGCCGGTGAGCCCTCTTGCTACAAAGAGGCTATGCAGACAGAGGATCATGTCAAGTGGGAGCGTGCCATGAAGAGTGAGTTGGATTCTATTCACAAGAATGGTACTTGGGACTTAGTACCTTTGCCAAAGGGAAGGAAAGCTTTACCATGTAAATGGGTATATAAGCTGAAATTCACATCAGATAGTGCTTCTCCAAAATATAAAGCACGACTTGTTGCAAAGGGTTTTAAGCAACAACATGGTGTTGATTTTGAGGAAATCTTCTCCCCAGTGGTCAAGATGACTACTTTGCGCATGTTGCTTGGATTCGTTGCAATGGAGGACTTAGAGCTAGTCCAAATGGATGTGAAAACAGCTTTCTTGCATGGAGATCTTACAGATGAGATGTATATGGAACAACCAGAGGGTTATGTAGTTCCTGGCAAGGAAAGTCTAGTTTGTAAGCTCAAGAAGAGCTTGTATGGACTTAAACAGTCTCCTAGACAATGGTACCAAAAGTTTGATGCTTTTATGAAGTCCCAAGGCTATTCTCGGAGCAATGAGGATCATTGTCTCTACACAAAGAGATGTTCTGATGGCAGCTTGATATGCTTGATACTTTACGTCGATGATATGTTGATTGCTGGGAAGTCCTCTTATGATTTGTCAATTCTCAAAAAGAAGTTGAGTCAGACATTTGATATGAAGGATTTGGGGGATGCCAAACATATTCTTGGCATGCGCATTACTCGTGATAGGAGTAAAAGATGCATATACTTGTCTCAAAGTGAGTACATATCCAAAGTACTTCATCGATTCAATATGCAGGGTGGAAAGGCATTGAGTACACCTTTACCCACATATGTGAAATTGAGCAAGGATGACTGCCCCAAATCAGATGAGGAAAAGGAATTCATGACCAAAATTCCCTATCAATCTGCTGTTGGTAGTCTCATGTATGCTATGGTAGCTACGAGACCAGACATTGCATTTGCAGTGGGAGTTGTGAGCAGATATATGTCTAATCCTGGCAAGAAACATTGGGAAGCGGTCAAAATGATTTTGAGATATCTGAGTGGCACTAAGGACAAGTGTCTATGCTTAGGTAGAGGGAAAGCATCCATTATTGGTTACACAGATTCTGACTATGCTGGTTGTGTAGACAATCGTAAGTCTACATCAGGGTACATTTTTCATTTTGCTGGAGGTGCTATCTCTTGGAGATCTCGTCTTCAAGAATGTACAACTGTTTCCACCACAGAAGCAGAGTATGTTGCAGCAAGTGAGGCATGTAAGGAAGCATTGTGGCTTTCTCGTCTTGCTTGTGATATGGGTTTGCCTCAGCATGTACCTCACTTGCTCAGTGATAGTCAGAGTGCCATTGCTTTGGCTAAGAATCCGGTCTATCATGCAAAGACCAAGCACATTGAGGTGAGGTATCACTTCATTAGAGATTGCTTAGCCACTGAGAGCATTATTCTTGAGAAGGTTCACACTCGAGATAATGCTGCAGATGCTTTGACTAAAGCTCTACCACAGGATAGCTTTCGACACTGTTGTCACTTGATGGGGGTTACTTGATTCTTGATCTTACACAGTCACTTGTATACTGTGTAACATGCCCATCAGGTGGGAGGTATAGTTTGTATACTTACACTCAGGTATTCTTTATCATTCTTTCTTTTTTCTCCCATAGTTACTCTGGCCATATTGGCCTTTAGTGGGAGATTGTTACCGTTAGTGTCCATGTGAAAGGCCAAATGGCCACCGGACACTTCTTTGTATATGTTCTTTAATAAAACATATAGTGGCCTGGTCAGTCACAGACTGTAAGTTCGACCGCATTTGTAAGACCTAAGAAGTCTGTCTTCGTGCTCCCTGTGTACTGCGTTTTTGCGTATTGTACAGCACTGTGCGGAGTACTGTGCGTGGCGACCGGAGCTCGGTTTTTCTACTTTGAGCATATCGTCGTGGAGCTCTTGAGAAGGAGAGTCCAGTGTGGTGCACGCCATCGAAATACTTCACTTGCTCCAAGAAACGTGCGTTCTGCTCTTTTTATTAAGCCAAGTGATATATTTATACAACTTGTCACACCCATTCGCATGGGGTTTCATACCTTTTCGTTGCAACCCTCCATAGACCCTTCAAATGGAGCCTTAATAAAACTATAAAATGCCAACACGTACGTGCCTTTAACACTGGCACGCACAGTGGATTCGAATCCCACACAATGCTTACCACTATCCTAGGTTGACTATATGCAACTACCCTATGAAACATTATTCCCCAACCAAAGTGCATGGCCCAAATCCATGGTATGGAAGGTAAGATAATGCCCATAATAAGTCCAGAACTAGGAGAAATGTGTAATGCAAAGCAAAGTGCCTGGAAGTTAATCCAAGTTATGCAAGTACATTACATACAACCCATAGTCTGCCCTTCTATATGCTTTGGCATGAAATAAAAAAAGGGGACATAATTACATGGCTTCATCTTATACATCAATGACATCATTGTCATATATCTTCTTACAATACATCATTTTGATACACAATCTATGCAAATCAGTAAGAGGGCAGGATCATGCAATCATAGCTTTATCATCAGCAAGCTTTACTTCTATTCGGCATATTCCTTTCTCCACAAGTACTACAACATAATTCATGAAATCATGATCAAGCAGAGCTTGTCGTTTTGGATTAGTATGATCAACATCAAATAACCATATATGAAGACTCGAATCATCATGAAGGTGTGTATCCCATATCCGACATCATCCATCACTCAGAACATGCACACAAACGAAAAAGAAAATCAGTGGATGCTTCTGCCGTATCAACGCTACCTCACATTCACAATTCACATGGAGTGTTTCTGCCGACTTAACGCTACCTCACACTCTCTCATTACCGAAAACAACACAAAGGAGTGCTTCTGCCGAATTATCGCTACCTCGCACTCGTATCGCTTCACCGCATACATCCTCACATCACCATCTGTCATGCAACAAGCCACATGATAGGATACAAACCATTATGTGATGAGGGTCTTCATAATGCAAGCATAGCCTTCAAAAGAACAAACCTTCATGAATCATGGTATGCACCATATGTCACAACCTACTACCAAAGTCAACAGATCAAGTGAAGCCACCTCTTTAACATAAATCGGGATAAACATCAAGAGGATGACCGTAGGGCAGGCCAACATCACCTGGGGATTTTGAACATTAAAACAACACAAGGGTACAAATTAGAACGGCTCTCTTTTTTTTTTTTTCACAGACGGCACTAGTGTTTACAGGAATGCATATGCATTCCCGGAACAGGGAAGAAGAGAGAGAGAAAATACCATAGCTTCATTTGATCACGTCACCATGCTCATAAACTTCAAGAAATGGACAAGAACAAGAATGTTTCTCTCTTAACAGATACATAACATTACAGATCCACACTTTTTGCCATCAATGCACGCAGACCAATATAAATATAATAACAAGAAAGTAGAGGGAGAAGAAGCCATATCCAACACACAGACTTGCTCCAAGAAACGTGCGCGCTGCTGTTTTTATTAAGCCAAGTGATATATTTATACAACTTGTCACACCCATTCGCATGGGGTTTCATACCTTTTCGTTGCAACCCTCCATAGACCCTTCAAATGGAGCCTTAATAAAACTATAAAATGCCAACACGTACGTGCCTTTAACAAATCCTCTACCTGCATTTCTTCCAAAGTAACCTCTACTACCTCTACCTATGAAATTACCTCTTTGATTTCTGCCACCTCTTCATCTTGAATTAAAATTCTGATTATATCCACCATTACTCTTAGTATTATGCCAACAATCATTAGCTAAGTGATTTGTCTTACCACAAATCCAGCAAGCTTTGACTCCATCTTTATTACTCTTGCCTCTTCCTCTACCTTTTCCACCTCCTCTACCTCTTAGGAAGTTAGCTTGACTAGTTGTGCCTTCATCTTCATTTGCTTGTTGCTTCCCTTTCCTATTCTTCTTCTTATCCTTTGAATACATTGCTTGACCTGCACCCTTATCACTTTCACCTTTGACATCCTACTCAAAAGTTAGCATATGTCCTAGCAATTGATTTAAATCAGGAGTGAAATGATCAAGTGATAATTCAGTAGACAAAATGAATGGCTTCCATTTGTCATCACCTCTCAATCCTGTAAGGATTTGCCTTACCAATTCATCCTCCTCAATGTCTTCATCAACTTCTCCTAATGCATCTGCAATGTCCTTCATCCTTGTTACATAATCTGAGATGGATTGAGAGGCCTTCTTCTTGAATGTAGTAAATTCTGCCCACATTGATGCCTTCCTTGACTTTGTGGTGTTTTGGAAATGCTCCTCCAAAGCATTCCATATATCACTTGCACTTTCAAGACCTCTAATGTGAGGTAGAAAGTAATCATTAACTGCCATATAGATAATGCTCCTGGCTTGAGCATCGTTCTTCATCCAAGTCTTCAAATCTCATAATTCCTCCCTAGTTGGAACACTAGGATCTCTGAACTGAGGCTTTTGTTCTTCACCTGTGATGTATCCTATCAAATCTTTGCTCATGAGATGAGCTTCCATCCTCATAGACCATGCTAGATAGTTTTCTCTATCCAACTTTTCTATTTGAAGAGACTCTCCCATCCTTTCTTTACCTGTGTATTGAATCCTTCTAGCTTTATGAGGAATAAGGTTACCTTTACTTTGAATGACACTCCTTTTGTCTTCCTTGTTGTCGTATGGCCTCCTTCTCAAGCTTTACTCTCAAGCTTTCACCTTTTGAACCTTCAGATGTTGAAATCTTTACAGCTGTAGCACTCGGGGTCCTTCTTCCTTCAATTTTGATACTTCCTGCTTTGATACCACTCACGGAGAGTGTTAATCTCCAAAAGAAAAAGCTACTCTTGAATTTAGAGCACCTCTATATCAAGAGTAACTAAAAAATTTCACTAATTTGGAGGCTCAATGAAAATTTTTGATAAACTATGAAGAAGAAGACTCTACAGAAAGTATACTGCACATAACTCTCTCATTGACTTATCAAATGTGTAAATTTTTTTATGAAACTTTGCACAAGGTCTCTCCTATAGTTTGCGCACCTTCTCCAAGTTAATCTATCCAAAAGACGAAGTAGATCTTAAGAAATGATCTCAACAAGTCACCTATGTCTAAAACTACTCTTCTGAGAAGTCAATTCAGACACCTGTAACTTCTAACACTTGGTTCTCTCAATCTAGAATCTGTTTATGCAAATGCTTTTAGCCATAGATGGCTTACCTTCCAACTTAGATTTTGACTCCTTACTCATGCAAAACTTTAAACTGTGCAGTGAGAAATGATCAAATCGTTGACCATCAAGATTGCACCTGTTTCAGAAAACAGTGAACACTTCTTCACATATGAATGTTCCTACTCATAATTCTCACAGCCTGTTTACAATTAGGCTCTCAAACTTTAACCATAGACTCATTAACTATGGAATTAGATGTCTACAAAAGGATTCTTGAAAACTTTACATTTGGATGAGAGAGCTAATCTTCACACTTCTCAAGTGTCTAATCACACCAAATTCTTCTGAATTCTTGTATTCTATACTCTCATACATTTGCCCCGAAATTTTTCCTTTGTATATATAATCAAATATTTACAAGCTCATGACTATACAAAAGTATAAGTGAACTATCTCTGAATTAATGTACATATGTGTACACATCTTCATCTTCTGGATATGCACTTCCTTCATGCTTCATAACTTGATCTTTTCTTCAGTCCGTGACTTCAATTCTTCATCAAAACATGAATTGTTGATTGCCCTGCACCAACAAGGGGTGGGGAGGGTTTTTTTTTTTTTGAATAAAGACGCCTGGCGGGTCATTATATATATATATATATTTTATATTAATTACAGAAAAACCCAAAGAAAATTATAGAAAAATCCAAAAAAAAAACCCAAAAAATTTTGAAAAAATTCTCCATAGGTTTTAGCCCAGATTTCTCACTCAAAACCACAGAGAGCTTCCCTTATTTCTCCAATTTGGTAAGAAAATGACACTTGAAAAAGATAAAAAAGGCTAGAAAAATTCTAAAAAATGCTTGAAAAATTCCCAAAAATATTGTAGTTCTGCAAAGGTTATGAAGGGGTTGCTAAATTTGCTAAAAACTCAAGGAACAATGGATAAAGAAAACTACTAAAACTTAAGGAAAAATGAGATGAGAGGGCTATGTACAACCTGGACAAATTTTGCAGGTTCCAGGTGATCCCTAAGTCTTCAGTTGGCTTGATGATAGGCCTTGAGCCATGATCTTGATATGTTGACCCCGAGAAACTCCTCCATAATCTCCAATTTTATTGCATTTCATTGATTTTGTCCTCTTGTTGGGTCCATAGGTCATCTGATAGGGGTACCCTAAATCCTTCAGTGAAATATTGTCTCCTCCATACTGCAACTTATGTATCATGGTGTCAGCAACTTTATAGCTTAATCTGCAAAATTTCATTTTCACTATTCTAGCTTCTTCATCAAATGGAACCCTCTGTTTCCAAAGGCTTGCAGGTACGTCTTCCACATTCTTGTAAAGCCCTGCACTTGCTATCATAAAAATTGACATAACATATGATATCCATACTAGTATCCATAAAAATGAGGCCATTGACATATGATTTGAAGTGGCTTCGTCACTGTTGCACTTAAGGATAGCACTTTTCTTCTCTTTGTTATTGCTTTTGAATAAGACTGTGTCCTCTATTTCTTCATCTGCTTCCTCTCCACTTGAGTTTGGAAACATTCCATAGCAGGAAGATGGGTTTTCTGCATGGAGCCAAGCCAATATGTTTTCATCTTCATATAAATTTGCTTCTTCAAATAGATGTGCTTCTGGGTTGTCCAACAATTCTTCTTCCATACAAATACCAATTGTTTGCATCATGCTAGTATTTCTCTGATTGTCTGGTCCCTCTTCTAAAATTATCTGCTGCAACTCTTTTCCCTCTTGCTTTACCCACATTGTATCCTTGCCCCAGTCATGCAGCACATTGGCATGCCTTAACCAAGGTCTCCCAATTAACAGGGGAAAGCTTCCTTCTACCTGTGGCAGCCTTAAAACAACAAAGTCCAAGTTAAAGATGGTACCTTGTATCTTGACTGGGACTCCAGGGACCACTCCCATAGGCTTAACTATGCTTTGATCTACCAGTTTTACAGTGAAGTTGGCAGGCCTAGAAGGGTATAGTCCAATCTTTTTCATGGTATATTCAGGCATCAAGTTAATGCCAGAACCACCATCCAGAATAACTCCTTGAAACTCCTGACCTTTAATGGAGACTGTTAGCCAAGGGCTCTCTTAATCTGTGAGGGGTGCTTCCCCTAGACTTTATCTTTATGCATAACAGCAGCCTTTTCCACGAGACTTGTTGCGGACATTTCATCAATTATCTGCAAGAGTTCTGACCTGAACTTCCCATCCATCTTTATTAAATAAAAAAATACTAACCTCGTTTTTCATGGAATTGAGTAGTCTGGAAGCTTCTGATTCCTTAAGAGCCTGGTCTCCCTTTGACTTATCAAACTCCTCATGAGCCCTCTTGAATGCATGTCCAATGGCATCACTCGTACCTATGAAATTATCTTTTTGCCTTGTGTCTGCACATGTGGTGGCTTTGTTCTCAGATGGGCTGTTCATAGTCCTCTTAGTATGAGATAATTGATAAGAATATGTACCTCTTAGTTCACTGAAGTAGTACTATTGTCGACACTTGAATATTGCTTCTCCAACTGCAATATATCTTCTCCTATGCTCAAATCTCCTTGGAAGTCCCACCGGGAGTGCCAAATTTTGTTGGGGGATTTTGGAGAAGAAGGGATTTGAGTGTTTGTAGGAGAAAAGGGAAAGGCAAGAAGAGAAAGTACACACTGGAAGCCTCTGCCGATTGATTATAATAAGACAATTACAATGGGGATGCACAATACACTGAAATGCTTCTGTGCTAAAAGCCCACAGAGCGCTCAATTACAAAATACCAAATACCCAAAATCTTTGTGAAGTCTTTTTGCTGCCGGACTCCTCTGCACCAAACCTCCACCTTCTCCAAGCCTGCACTTGTGCACACCTTGCACCAAGCTTCCAATAAGGGGGAGGGCTGGACACCTTCTGTCGGCACGTGCACACTGCAATGAGATCTTGGGATCCTTGGGGGACTAGCTTAGCACTTCTCTGCACACTTCCTTAGTCACTCTCCATGCACACCTTGCACTTCACTTCTCTGCATCGCATACTCGTGACTCTTGCACTTCTCTCTCTTGCTTCACTTAGACTATGCTTACTCTTGCTTACACTAGAATGGTCCAAGAATAGTCCTTGCCTTCATTTGAGTGTCGATTCACGTACGCTCCTAACTGCAAGAGTATTTTGGTGCTCACTTTGATGTCCCAAGATAGTCTCCAAAAGTGGGCAGCCAATGACTCCTTGTTTTGTCCTGTAGTGACTTTAGACTAAAACAAAATTTTTAATTGGGGGGACATACTTTCACTTCTGCGTACGCTGCTGCTTCACATACCTTTCACATTTTCCTTTTAAGTCTTCACTTTTGCACATAAGAGAGGGTTCACCTGAACCTTCCAAAACACTTTGAACCTTAGGGAAATTAGAGAAATACCTCTGCAACCTGCAGCCCACTTTCTCCAATTCACCCTTTGTGGACAATTAATGGCGCACTACCTGTGCACCTTGTCACCTGTACTTCGAACACTTTGACTTTGCACCTATTGACTTTGACCTTGACCTTTTTGACTTTGACCAATTTGACTTTGACTATGGTTGACTTTGATCAATATGACTTTTATGGGCTCAACACATGCTGACAGATTTTCAGCCAAAACCAAAAACTATTTGAAGCACATGAACACTTCAGACTTTGCCTTCAATGGATATACCCATGCATGCCTCGAAAAATCATCGATGAAAGTCATGAAGTAAAGATAATTCCCAAAAGAAGGTGTCTGCATAGGACCACAAACATCACTATGTACAAGCTGTAATTTCTGAGTAGCCCGAATTGAACCATCTTTTGGAAAGGACGAATGCTGCATTTTGCCCAAAATAGAGCCTTCACAAACATGTTTTCCAGGTACCTCAAGTTTGGGCAAAGAGGACATCATTTCAAATTTCTGCAGGCGTAGCAAACTAGCAAAATTCAGATGTCCAAAGCATGCATGTCAAAGCTTTGCATCTGACATAGCCTGAGAATCATTTACTGCACATGCCAAATCATTTACAGATCTTTCATAGTCTATGAGCTTATACAACCCACGACATAAAATGCCAGAAGCAATAATCACATCGCCATTTGACAGATCATAAATTGTACACGTGCCATCAACAAATTTCACAACCAAGCCAATCTTGGCTAATGCAGAAACTGATAACAGGTTCTTCTTGATCCCTAGCACACATAAAGCATCTGACAAAGTGAAAGAACTACCATCAGCAGTAGTCAACATGATCTTACCAACTCCCATAATAGGATAAGAGGAGTTGTTGGTACATGTAACACTATTC
>CM035412.1:29022237-29197237 GCA_020310875.1 Ceratopteris richardii
CAATGGTACATATTCCGATTCCTAGATGCAGCCACACTTACCAATACTCTGATGGTTGGCATTTCAACCATAGCTGAAAATGTCTCTTCATAATCAACTCCTTGGGTTTGTGCAAAACCCTTAGCCACAAGTCTAGCTTTATACCTTTTTATGGATCCATCTCAGTTTCTCTTGATTTTGTAAATCTATCTAGAATCAATTACATTCATTGATGCCTTATTGGGTACTAGCTCCCAAGTATCCTTTTCTTGGAATGCTTCTATTTCTTCATCCGTAGCTTCCTTCCATTCTTCCTTGGTCTTTGCTTCTTCATATGTAAAAGGCTCTTCAAATGATAAATCTTTAGCAAGATAAATGGAATGCTTAGTGACTAATGAAGTATCATACCCATATCTGATTGGCTTCTTGCTCTTTCTTTGTGACCTCCTTAGAGCTTGGTTGGATGATTCAGGTAAGTCTTCCAAGCTCTTCATTTTGGCCCTGCCTTTGGATTTCCATCCTCTTCTAAATTGATGGTGTCTTCATCATCTGATTTGATGTCTTCAATTTGGTTTGGCTCCTCCTTGGTGAGACTTGGAAATTCCTCTTCCAAGTCATATGGCAACTTGACCTTCTTGCATTCACTTTCAAACCAAGAATCATTCTCATCAAACACAACATCTCTACTGACCATAAATCCTTTGTTGGATGGATTATAAAACCTGTATCCTTTCTAATTTAAATCATACCCTATGAATATGCACTTCTCTGCCTTAGGGTCTAGCTTACCTCTAATTTGAGATGGAACATGCACATAAGCAACACATCCAAATATTCTACTATGATCAAGTGATGGCTTGCTACCATGACATGCTTCATATGGGGTCATCCCATCAAGTGATTTGGACGGCAACCTGTTAATAAGATAAGTGGTAGTAGATACACTTTCTACCCATAAATAATTTGGTAATTTTTTGTCATTAAGCATTGATTTAGTTGTTTCCACAATCAACCTATTCCTCTTCTCTGCTACCCCATTTTGCTCAGGGGTGTGCCTTGTTGTAATATCCCTTTTGATACCTTTGTCCTGCAAGAATGTATCAAATTCATTGGAGAAGTACTCATCTCCTCCATCTGACCTATCCTCTTTAGACTTCTTCATGTTTGATTGTCCATAAGTGCAAGATACTTCTTGAATCAACTGAACACTTCATCTTTATGTTTCATAAAGCACAAGATAGTCCACCTACTGAAATCATAAATGAATGACACATAATACCTTGAGCCTGAAATTGAAGGGTCGTTGCTTGGTCCCCACCCATCTATGTGGACAAGTTCCAAGTAATCCTCATGCATGTAGCCTTTCTTTGTAAAGAGTAACCTGTGTGATTTACCAAACTGACAAGCACCACATTTATAGATCATATGTTGCTTGGATACATAAGGTATCCCAAGCACACATTGATCCATACATATTTGCTTCAAGGTTCTATCACCAATACATCCTAATCTTTTATGCCAAATCTCAAGCTTAGACAATGTTTGATCCTTGTAATTATAAAGTGTAATATTTCAAATGTAAACAATCTACCTATTTTATCTCCCTTGGCAATTCTCTTGAATCCATGTTGGGGGTCCTCCACAAAGGCTCCATATTTGTTGAACCTAACCTTCAAACCCTTTTCTACTATCTATCGAACACTCATCAAATTCTTGGTGATTATGGCTACATAAAGAACCTTGCTCAACAGATTTTTATTTCCATCATAAGTTTTGACATTTCCTACCTTGACCACTGAATGCTTGGTGTCATCACCTGTTTTCATTTGTTGTTTTCCCTTGGGTTCCTCAAGGTTAGAGAAAAGAGCTACATTGCCTGCTACATGGTTTGAACAACCTGAGTCAATATAGAAGAGGTGCTCATCATTCATACCTTGTTTTGAAGTCATATCCATAATGAGAAGAGGATCCTCTTGACCCTTTGTGTAATTGTTGAATTCCTTCCTTGATTTGTATCCTCCTTGATAATTGTTTTTGTAGTTGTTGTTGTAGCCATGGTTGTAGCCTTGATTATGGTTGAATCTTCCTCTTGATTGTGAGTATCCACCTCTTTGATATCCTCTTCCTCTCTGATTCTTGAAGTTCCTATAGCACTCATCTATAGTGTGATTAGACAGTCCACATATGTTGCATGGGGAAGAGTTGAAAGGTATCACCTACCTTGCTTACCTCCTCTGCCCCTTCCTCTTGAGTTCCTACCTCTCCTTGCATAGTTAGCTTGAGAAGTAGTACCTTCATCCTCTACTTTCTTGCTTTTCCCTTTCTCTTTAGTCTTTCCTTTATCTGTGTATAGGACAGAAGAGTTGTTACCTCTTGATGGTTCTCAATTTTTGTTGAGCTTGGCTTCATGGGTAAAGAGTTGTCCCATGAGTGTGGTAAGATCTAGAATCTGCATGTCCATGTATAAGTCCATAACAGTTGTGAAAGCTTCCCACTTATCATCTGCCTTGATGCCATTGATTATTTGTCTTACTATTTGATCCTCTTCAATCTCTTCTCCTATGCTTGCCAATTGATCAGCCACATCTTTGACTTTGGTCACAAAATCTGAAACATTCTGCTTGGGTTGCTTCCTTTGAGTAGTAAACTCAATCCACAATTGGCACTCCATGAGTTGTCTTTCAAGCTCCTCTCTTGTAGGTTGTCTTTGCTTCTGAAAATGGGCATCTCCTCATCTCTTGATATGTATCCATAGAGACTCCTTCCTTGTAAATATGTCTTCATCCTCAAGGACCATGCTGGATAATTGTTCCTGTCCAATTTGTCAATAAAAGAAAGGAAACCATCTCCCATTTTACCTCAAATTTGGTGTCACTCTAGCACAATGGTGAGTACCAACGTGAGAAGATTCACCTCATAATTGTCAATCCGTGGAGGCGTGAGGACTAGTATGAAGACTATGAACAAGTGAAGGCACAAGTGTGTGAGTGAGAAGCACACAAGCATGCACACACATACACACACACGCGCACACAAGGCAAGAACAAGGAGAGGAACAATGGAGTTCTTTGCATTAGTCAAAAAGTCTCTTACATAAGCTCAATTCACAAACAATCTAACCTCAAAAATGAGCTCTCTAGCTCTTTTTATAGTTTTCTAACTAGCTTTGGTCTTGTCCAGACCTAGTGTCCGGCCTAGTTAAAAATTAGGTTCTAGAGCCTATTTGAGGGCTCAAACAGAGTCTAAAAATTATGAAAATTGATATGTAGCTAGTTCTAATACTCCTCAAGCTCGAGGACTCCTCGGCTTGCATAAAATGGAGTCTATTCTACCAAAAACGGAATTTACAATGTTTGTGTAGTGATTAAAATCACTTTAGTTGTAAATGGTCCATGGAAAAAATGATTGGGCCTTGTTGCCGTATTGTGCATGACTCCTCTGTTGCGCTAGTATGCTCTTCATCTGACTTGTATGCCAACACGCTCCCCTTCCTAGCGTCTGTCGCCCCTGACAGACCTCTGTTCTATCGGGTGGTCGATATAGTATTGGATGACATTGGTGGCAAGTTCGTGTTCTCCTATCCTTAAGCCTCTTGCTAGATCAGCTTCCAATGCATCCCAATTTATTGCGCCAGGGACCTCTGGTTGCGGTGTGGTGTAGTACTCAGAGTACATTGCTTGTTCACAAGCAAAGAGATGGAGCAGGTGTGTTGGCTTCGGTGCGAAGATCTCCGAGTGATACTCCCAGAAACCTGATCTGAACATTTCTTCGAAGGTCTGTTTGTAACATGCAGGGAGGTATTTGATGCGTGCATGCCAGGCGTAAGCCACACGAATACTGGGGGTGGTGCTCATGTCATACACCAAATCATAATTTCCATTGGTAAACCCCGGTAGACGTACCTGTGGTGCGGCTGCATTTCTAAAGGTTTTCAGGACTACCTGCATCATATCTAAAATCTTAAGCATCATTTGAGCTGCCACATCTCGCATGGGCTTCAATCGCGGCATCCAATGTCGAATTGTTCCCATCATGTATGCTACCGACGGTGGTCCCTGTGGTGGCGCAATGTACAGGTAGTTTAGCCATTCCTTGCATTGCGCGTTGTTCTGCACTTTGATATTGAATGCCTTCCAAGACCTGTGACGTGGAACTGAACCGTAGCATGGATTGTATAGGAGATGTAAAGGCGCGTTGTTCCATGTGCGTAGCATTTCTGGATATGTCTCTAGAAGTTTCTGCCGCCAGGTGGGTTGACGAATTTTGCCTTTTTGCACCTCTGGAGGAAGTTCTTCGGGTTGAAATTGGTTAGCAAAGGTAGGAATCTTACCCGTGACTCTCTGTATTTCTGCATTATAATCAGCCAGGATAATATAATAAGGCCTGTATTGGAGTTCAGATGAGAGGATAAGGCGTCTCGATGACAGGTTCTTGAAGTAAGCAGATTGTAGCACAGTTTCCTCTATGACCCTCATGGCCTGATTTTGCACTACTGTGCGCTCTTCGTGAGAACTCCCGATTTCCTCCACTTGACGTAGCCATGGAGGCCGTGGTGCTTCGAATGTGTCCTGAGCTTCTTCCGTTTGTTGGCCTCCTGGGAAGGGTTGTGGGTCGTATTCTTCTTCAAATGTCTGTTCCACAGGAATTTGTACTACTTCTTCGTCGGTGGGAGCCTCTAGAGGGGAAGGTGGTCTCTCATATTGTAGTAGACGTGCTTGCAATTCGGTGACCTGTTTCTGGAGATCTTTTAAGGCCTCTGAGTCTGTGAGAAGTGAAGCCGCGGAGGAGGTGGTTTGAGAGGCTGGTGTTGTTTCTTTTTGGTGTTTCTGCTTCAGTTGACCCAGTTCCTCTGATAGTAGGGCATGTGCTTCAAGCAGCATGGCATAGTCTTCCAATATGATCTTGATATTGTCGGGGGTCACTGCTTGAAACTTTGATGGGCTGATGGGTGCCCCAGGTGTGCTTTCGATAGTTGCTTCTAGGTTTTCCTGATTTTGTAAGTGCAGGCGTCGATTCTCTTCATGAGCGGCAGCAAGATGTCGCTTGAGTAGGGCCATATTTCGCTGAAGCTTTGAATTGCGTTCCAGCTGTGTCCGTAGATGACCTTCTACCACTTGTATTGCTTCCTGATCTATGTTCTGTAACTGTACCTCCAATATGCTATGAGCCTCTTGGAGAGTTTGGAATTGTGTGTGGAGGCGAGCATTTTCCTCCTCTAGTGCAGCAAGGCAGTGTTGTAGTGTCTCCGAGTGCTCTTGCAGGCATTCATTCTGTTGCTGGAGCTGATTGTAATCTGTCCTTAAGTTTGATATACAAGCTAGCATGGTGTCCAATGCATTTCCTATAGATGAGGGGGTGGTGTTTACAATGGAAGATGCATGGGAAGGGAATTGGGGAAGGGGAAGAGTGAATGATGTGTCTATTGAAGACGTGTGTGTGGGTGAAATTGGTGGAGGGGGAATGGGAGGAGGTGGAAGCGTGGGGGGAGGGGGAGGTGCCGTGCGTGGTGAAATGTCCATACTTTCAGGAGTGGGTGCGAGTGTGGGGTCTACCATATACCTTGGAATGGTAGGTGGTGTGTGTGTGAAAGTGGTGAATAGATGAGAAGTGGGGTGGGGAGCTGAAAATAAGGGGAATGGTTGAGACCTGGGTTGAAAAGTTCTAGCAAGGAAGTTATGGAGGGATTGGAGAAGTGGAGAGATGGAGGTCGGGGGTTGAGGTTGTAGAGTTGAGGAGGGCATGAAGGGTTGCGTGGTAGCAGGGAAACCCATGAATATGGATGTAGGGTCAGGATGACCTATGGATGAGGGCATGGGGGATGGTTGTCCTAGGGCAGGCTCTATGAGCGATTCGGTGGATTGTGTAGTGATGGGGGTTGCTTCATAGATTGGGTTATCAGAGGTGGAGAATAGGGTTGAACTAGAGATGGGAGTACGGAAGATGAAGGTTGGTTCGGTGGGTTGAGTGGTCGAGGTGATTTCCACGGTTTCTGCTCTAGGAGGCGATGGTGGGGGTGTGGGTGGTAGTGGCTCGGTGGATTCCTCATGGGTGACTGGGTGCTCTTGGCTAGTAGCTATTGTTGCTTGGGAGGTTGTCCTGATGGGTTCGGATGTAATAATTGGCCCTTCTGCCGTTGTAATGGGGATCTAGATATTCTTACCTGAGCGTGGTCGTGTCTGGAATCTTCGTGGATCATATTGAACTGGAGACCTCCTAATGGCGGTCCGCACTGCTTCTACTACCCCATATGTTTCTGCCATCAATAAGAGACCTTCACTATATTCTGAGTCAAATCCTGCTTCTTCCAACAGTTGAGTCATGAGTACTCTACTGCTCTGTTCGGTGAGCAGTTGTTGCGATCACACTCGTTCCGTAATTTGATACAGCCTTCGGAGTTCTGCTGTATAGGCTGGGGCTTCAGTGGTCTCCTCTTCATATGCTCCTTCTTCTTCTAGGTGTCCTTGTTGTTGACCTTGCTGAGCGTCACTCCAATGTACATGGCGGCCGTCTGTAGATTTTCTTCTTCTTTGTGAAGATGTGCCTTGTTCTTCTGCATCTGAATAAAACTCTACATCAGAGAGTTGTGTACTTTGTAAGAATGCTTCGAAGTCCTGGGGATCCAGTCCTTCAGCATCTCCAGTTGTAGCAAATTCAAATTCAGATGGAGCAGGAGGAGCTGAAGGGCTAGCTTGTGTCGTAGTTTCAGATCCAGACCTGGGTATCCTAATGGTAAAGGGAGGTACAGTGGTCTCCCCTCGTGGCGATACTTCAGGAGTAGTCAGAACTTCCCTTGTCTGGACACAAGGGATCGCACCCCTCATGCGCTTGGATTGATGTGTGGACGTCTTGAGCTTCTTAAACATTTGTAATTGTGCCCAAGTTAAGGCACGTTCAATGGGAACATCGTATGCTAGGCACCGGTAAATAATGCGTGTGATTGCACAGCAATCGTTCACCACTAATTTCCTAGAAGACCTTTTATTTGCTTCATACAATTGATCTATAATCCATACCGGTAGCTTAATTGGTAACGCACCTGCCTCCGCTAAGTAGAGAGCGAACCAGATTCTTTTGTGTGGTTGTGTGAAGCGGTCTTGGCCGGGGAAAGCAAAATGTTGCATGCACATACGGAGAGGGATGGACACGTTTGGTGTGAGTGCTGCCATGTCTTTAAGCTTCAATAGTTTCCTATCCTTCATGTTAGTAGGAACGAGAGCATCCTTCTCAGAAGGTACATGTGTGCCGTGCATATTCAAAGCAGCGCTCACCAACTCCACAGTAAGTTCAAACCTCTTTAACTCGTTGTTGCCCAGCAAGGAAGGAAGAACAAATGATCCTGGTTTGTCCTTTTCTTCATTAGCTTGTAATGTGGAGACCAAATAATAGCATCGGAGGAGATCCGGTTTAGGTAGTGGTGCTTCAAAGTATTCTGCTAGCCCTACACGTTGCCATATGGTCTGGAGATCCTCGGTGTTCTGTAGAGTCTCAAACTCCTTGGAGAAAAATTGGAATCGAACCCATGATCTGTCATACTCGCACTTAGACTCCCATATATACTTGGCCTCTCCTAATGGACCTAGCATGCCATTGAACCAATGAGAATTGGCATGGACTCTTTCTGTGATCCCTGTGGGTGGATCCGGTACCAGGATCTGCTGAAGGTGTTGCAGCTCCACAGGTCGTTCAGTTGGTGGCACATCCACAAGTAGACTATCCACATCGATTCCTGCAGTAAGTATTCCTACTTGTGAGCTCGGACCTGTCGCTTCTGCCATGTTACTTCTTGCCTCCTGATTCTGTGAGAATATAGAAACATGTGTTAACATTGTAAAGGACAAGTTAGAACCGTTTTTGTCCCCATTACAACATTATCATGAGGTTCGGGAGAGATTAGTAGGTTAATAAGTGCTCTGTGCTTGTGTGTGTAGTTAGGAATTGGTTGGACCTAAGAACTAAGTGGAATGATGTAGTGTGAGAGTGACGTAGTTAGTAGGTGGGCATGGATTTACAACTGGGGTTCGGGGGTTTATTACAAGTTTTAGGTTGCCAAATGCAGTGGATGGGCTTTGATCTTGATTTTGTGGAGACTTTGAAGAGTTTGATAGGGATATCTGCTTGAAGATGAGGCTTTTTAGGGACCCATTTACAAGTGATTCTACTAGTGCTCATGGAAGAATATGTGTCCGTGCGTGATGCATAAGACTGGGCCTCAGATGTTCGAGTGAGTGAAACATGTTGTACCGGTTGCGGCCTTGGTGTAGCTATTTGAGCCCGCAAGCAAGCCTTAGGCACCCAGATTTGTCGTGATTGTGGGCTTGCCTTCATTGACTTCTTGGGTACCCAAATAGACTTCACCTTCGCAGAAGAATTAATGAAGGACTTCTCATTAGTGTCCTGTTGTTGACTACTAATAAGAGGTTTTGGCCGTGGGGTCACCCTAGTCTGAATAGGGTATTCGCCTTTTCGCCTCCATACTTGCTTCCATGGCTGAAACAATCTGCTTTGCTCCTTTTTTTGGCATTTAGTATCGGTAGTGTTCTGCTTCTTCTATATTTGATCTGCCGTGGGTTGTTGCAACCTTCTGGTCTTTGGAAAAGAAGGGAGTTCCGTCCTCTCCCTGGCTCCGTTGTTGAGATTAGCCTCTTTCTGCATCATACAGTTTTGGACAAAAATAGCATTGTCAACTTCATGTGCGCCCCTGGAAGGAGCAAGAGTTTGTGCCTTGCCTAGTTCCTTGAGTGCATCATTTTCCAATTCAACTGTAATTCGGCTATGATCTACCCATACCTGAAGAAGTCCACTTCTTAGGTTGAGGTTGACTGCATGATCATAGATCCAATCCTGACCCAAGACAAGAGGCTCAGTGAGGTCCTCATCTTGACACACTAGTACTTTGACTGTCATCACTTCGTCTTGAATGGAGATGGGAAGATCCACCTCGCCCATGCAAGGAGTTTCCACACCTCCCAATCCTATGAGATATGCTTCTATAGGATCGACAGTTAATTTCAATTCTTGACAGTAGGACAACTTGACAGCACTAGTGGATGCACCTGAGTCAATCAAAGCTCTTACAATCTTTGCACCCTTTCCTTGTCCTACTCCTAGGGTTACAAAAGGCTGTCGGTCGATTATTCTATGGGAATGCCCACCTGAAGTCTCGCACATGGCCATAGGATATCCTACAGATTCTTGAGTGTCAAGCATAGGCGGGTCTCTGCCTTGTCTCCTCAATTTCATTCGTCGGATGCGTTCTAAAGCTTCTGCCTGTGCTTCTCTTCTAATTCGTTTCTCTTCTTCTTTACGTTTCTTGGCAGTGTTGAGTCGATTTAGCATCTCCTCAGTAAGGGGTTCCTGATATAACTTGACTCTGCATCCACTTATGTAACTTGGTAGAATATCCCCTCTAAAGTGGCTAGTTGAACGGCGCCACTTGTGGAGATTCTATTGATAATCATTGGCCCGTAACCTCTTTTCTCTAATTTCCGTGCATGCTGCTTCAATGTGTAGACTAGGACTAGGTCGCCTGCTTTCAAGCCTTTATCCTTCACATGTGTATCAAAATATGCCTTTTGCCTCTTGTTCGCTGCATAAAGTCCTGCTGCAGCTCTCAATCGTGTTTCGCCTAGACGTTCAAGATCAAAGATTCGAGAGGAGAGTTCATGGCCTGTCCAGTCATGCTCTTGTGCTACCTTCAATGTAGGTATCAAAAAGTCCAGGGGTAGCACAGCATTTTGGCCAAATACCATCTGAAAGGGGGTGGCTTAGAGTACCGTTTTATAGGCAACCCGATATGCCCAAACAGCATGGTGTAGCTGTTTGTCCCAATCAGAGCGTTTATTGTTCACTAATTTAGTCAGCACATTGCATAAGATCTTATTAGTGCTCTCAGCCTGACCATTAGCTTGTGGATGATAGGGGGCCGATTTCTTATGTATCACCAAGAATTCTTGGAGAAGGTTTTCTATGACTTCATTCAAGAAGTGTGTACCTCTATCACTCACCAACTCTATTGGCAATCCGTACCTCGTGAATACATTTTCAAATAAGAACTTTGCTGTTGTTTGAACATCATTTTTTGTAGTAGCTTTCACTTCTACCCACTTGGTTAGATAGTCTGTGGCCACGATGATATATTCAGCATGTGAACCCTTAGCTGGGGGATTAATAGGACCAACAAAGTCTATTCCCCATTTAGAGAACGCACGTCCGCCCATCATAGGCTTCAGTGGCATCTCATCCTTGCGTATAGGGTACTGAGTTCTCTGACAAACATCACACCGTTTCACATAGGTATGTGCATCCATGTGAAGGGTTGGCCACCAAAAGCCTGCAAATAGTATTGCCTTGATTACCCGATCTGGTCCAAAGTGTCCCCTTGCTACACCTTGGTGAGAAGTATCCAAGATTTTGAGATATTCACTCTCATGGACACATAGTCTCAGGTAACCATCTTTACCACGCTTGTATAGATTGTCACCAATGAGTGAATAATCCTGGGCTTCTTGTTCTAAACTCCTTTGCCTAGCCAGAGTCATGTCTGGAGGGAATGTTCTCGTCCTTAAGAAGGATACTAGAGGTTCACTCCAATCTGGCACTATGGACACTTGATAAAGAGTGGCATGTTCCACAGGTGCTTTAGTGCAGCAGATTGGGCATTCCTTGCACAAATTTTGGACATCAGCCTCCATAGTCGGCCAATGCACTCTGAGTCTCCTTAGTGTCTGTAAGGTTCGTTGCTTTGAGTAGTGTAGCTCTAACGCACCTACATGTGCTAATTGCAACCATTTAGCGTACTCATCCTCTTCCACACAACAAGCCAAGATCCCTTGATCTGTGTGCTTGTACATACTTCCTGCCATGATGTGATACTTTTGGGCTTTTACTACCTCTCTATCCTGTGTGTTTATTACTGGGTGGTTAGGTCCGTATGTCAACACTGGTACCAATGGCTTAGCCCACTGCGGCACTTCCAAATTAAACAAGTAAGCATCAGGAAGGTCATCTGACACTCCTTGTGGGGCTTCTCCCGATGTGAGCCTAGAAAGGTGATCTGCTCTCAAATGAGTCTTCCCTTTCCTTACCACAACCTCAAAATCATATTCCATTAGCAAGAGAAACCATCTTACTAATCTTCCTGTATTGCATGGCTTGTTTACGAGGTATAGCAATGCCTGATGATCAGTAAAAAATTTAAACTTATTTGCAAGCAAATAGTGTCTAAATTTCTTAACTTCATATACCATGCCTAAGCCTTCTCTCTCAGTAGTGGTATAATTTTGTTCAGCTGCATTCAATTGTCTACTAGCATAGGCAATTGGAAGATCCATATTACCTTCACCAGTAGGTTGTGCAAGCACACATCCAATGGCATAATTGGATGCATCCACATGAACATGGAAAGGCTTATTCCAATCCGGTGTGGTTAAGATTGGTGCTGAACATAATCGCCGTTTAAGCTCATTGAAGGAATTCTCACATTCCTCAGTCCACTCAAAGTTTGTTAGAAGTCCGTACAGAGGCTTTGCAATGATGGCATACATGTGTATAAATCGTCGGTAATAACCACAATGCCCCGTGAAAGCTTGTACTTCCTTGACATTCTTTGGCCTAGGTAATTCGGCTATAGCTCTTAATTTCTCTTCATCCGTAGATATGCCATTCCTTGACACTATGTGTCCTAGAATTTTGCCTTGCCTGACCATAAAAACACATTTTTCTGGGTTTAGGCAGACTTGATATTCTCTACATTTGTCAAAGATTTGTCTGAGTTCAGGAATATGGGTTTGTCTAATGTTGGAATGAGCACAAAGATCATCAACATAGACTTCTAAGTTCTTCCTCAGGAACTCCTTAAATACATGGCACATCAGCCTTTGGAAGGTTGCGGGAGCATTGGTCAGCCCGAATGGCATTACCCTAAAAGCGAATATACCCCACTCTGTGGCAAAAGCCGTTTTATGCTGATCTTCTGGTGCAATGGCCACTTGATTGTAGCCAGAGAACCCATCTAGGAAGCTGTACACTTCCTTGCCTGCTACTCTTTCTAAGAGATGTTCTGTGATGGGAAGCGGATAATTATCTCGAATTGTGGCTGCATTAACCTTCTTTAAGTTAATGCACACACGCAGCTTTCCATTTTTCTTGGGCACCACTACGATGGGGGATACCCACTCAGTGTGCTCAATTTCATAGATGAATCCAGCTTCGACCAGTCTATCTATCTCCTCTTTGATCTTAGCAGCATAATTATCATTATATGTGTATGGCTTTTGCTTAGAAGGTTTGGCATCCGAGGTCATGGGGATAGTGTGTGAGCAGATGTCTGGATCAACACCCTTCAAATCCTTGTAACTCCAAGCGAATACATCTCTGTATTCTCTTAGCAAGGCTATCAATTCTTGCTCTTCTTCTTCCGTCAGGTCATGGCCTATGTAAGTGCATCTCTCTTCTCCCTCTTCCATGGCTACCACTATTTTCTTGGTGGTCTCTTTGTTATCATAGGCCTCCCCTGATTGCGCCTCTCGTTTAGGCATTCTGCTCATGACTCTCCTGTCATCTATCTCATACTTCTTAAAATTTTCTAGGACCTCAAACAAAGATTCTTCCTCTTCTGGTGTGACTTCTCTCTTCTTTTTTTTCTTTCCTTCTTCCTTCGGGGTCACATGTGTGGCTAGTCTTACATCACTTGTAAGCTCGCCATACCTCTGGGGTTGAAATTCTACTTCATGGAAGTATTCTTCGCCTGATGCAAAAGGTGGATCCATAATGATTGACTCTAGATCAGAGTCATTTGCATCCTCAAATGCATCAGGGCCAGGTTCACACTCTTCTAACACTGCCTCTCCCATGATTGGCTCTATGGAGAAGACTAAAATGTCATAGCCATCTTCATCACAGTGAGGTGTCCATTGTTCTTCATTGATGGCTACATCCATGGTTGCTAGAATTTCTGCCCAGCCGTGAGGTTCGAATTCTTCGTCTGGAAAAACTACAGGTGCATAGGCTGGGTCTTGGATTGATCTATGGGTTTCTTTTGCACCTATCTCCCTGGCTTTTTCTCTCTTCTCTTCTTCTACTGCTACCTTACACATCCATAAGTGAGTGTCTTCATGCATCCATGAGGATCCTGATCCTAGGGAATGCACCGATTCCGTATCATCTTTGGCTCTATGGATGGGGTTCCATTGGATAGGAGGGACATCTCTATGAGAGTAATCCTTGAGATTGACTTTGGTTGTAACACCTAAGTGCTGCAAATACAAGGAATTGGTTCCCCAATCCTGTACCACTTGCAACTGCCGCATAAATGGTCTTCCCAAAATCATCTCATAGGCTTGATTTTTGCTAAAGTCACAGATAGCAAATGTGTGCTCAAACTCTACACCACAAGTAGTGAGAGTTATCCCCTCGAGTAGTCCTAAGGGTCTTTCTATGTGCCCGTCAGCCATCTGCAATTTCATTCTCGTTGGCCTGAGAGCTGGCTTGCCCCATCGTTTCCATAAGGAACTGGTAACAATTGCAACTCCTGCACCTGAGTCCAAGATGGCCTTGGTTGTGTATCTCTGATGAGTGATGGGGAGATATGTGTTTCCCTCTTCGCCCTCACTCATGTCTCCTATCTTGTCTAAGGGTATTTCTGGCACTGTTCTCTGGGATCCTACCTGGGAACGAGGTTTTGCTATCTTGGGCACTTGATTGGCTACATGTTTCCACACTTCTGGTCTAACCTTAAGCAGCTCTTCCAAAGTGAGATTGCACTGCACTTTGGTGTTCTTCACTACCTCTGTGTTCCTAGGTATGACTGAATCTTCGTTTCTTACCATGACTGTAGGTGCTCTCATACAGGTGGACTTTGCTTCCCATGGGCCTGTAAAATGGGGTAGTTCTTGTAAAGAATTAGACTCGAAGTCTAATCTTTCTTGAGATTGGGCACTCTCTTGCTCTCCATAAATGGAAGGAAGGTCTTGTGGGAATTGATCGTGTGTGTCATCCACAAGTTCAATGGGAGGAGGAACTTCACTCTCTTTAGCCCATTTCTCTGTTAGGCACATAGGCTTTCTGGGTAGGAAGACCTGCTCTTTCACTAGCCTTGTCATGGTGTTGAGGGGCGGGTTCCTTTTGTGATTGTGCAATTAGATTCTCTATTCTTTCTAGGGGGGGGGGTTGTTTGGTTCAGTGGAATTGGGCACATAAGCTTTCGGTGGGGGATGGGTCATGTTTTTGCTTGCTTTATCTCTTTCTTGATTTTTTTCTTCCTTGGCAGATCTTGCAATTATGCCCTCTAACTTCTCTAGAAGTCCATCCAAGTGTAATTGCGTCTTGGCTGAGCCCGAGTAATTGAAAAGGCGACTGGCTTCAAATATAGTCTGAGCCAATGCGACCATTTTTGCGCAAAGCTTGGTTCTTTCTATCTCTAGGTCAGCTATAGGGTAGCACTTGTCATGATCCGTTACACTTGGCCCTTCTTGGATTCTGGCCTGATATGCTTTAAGCATCATGACTATGTCTTCAGGAGTGGGATCAGCTAATACTGATCCTGCTCGGGGTGGTGGGTGGGTTACGTGGGGTGTATTAGAGGGTGGAGGGGTGGAGGGTGATGGGGATGGTAGCGGTGGGAATGTGTGAGAGTGCGGTTGAGATGTGATCTCTATGATTTTGGCCTTGGTTTCTCGTAGACTTTCCTCAAGTTCACTCATCTTCTTTGCCCATTGCCTTTTCATACGTTCACGGCTATCTCTCCAAGCTCTTGTTCTCTTCTTATTTTGGCTCTCAGTATCGCTAGCGTCTGGGCTCTTTTCCTGGCTTACCCCTTGGTTTTGCTGCAATGCTTGAGCTCTAGTGATTACCTGCACTGGTGCAGTGGAAGTGACACTTCCTATGGAATTGACCACTAACCCAATAACATTAATCGGAGTGATTTTTGGCATATTTCTGGGATTCTTGGGACAATCTCGTAAGAGATGTTCCTTTCCGCACTCCTGGCAAAAGCCTTGGATCGTCACTGATTGGGGTTGTGTAGGTGCAGGCATGGGGCAATCACGTATGAGATGATCACCCTCGCATCTGAAGCAAGGTCCTCTAGGAAAAGGGGGTCGTATCTGCCTAGGTTGAGGTCTAGAGTTGGGGTTTGTGTACATGCCATTAGCATATTCAGGCTCCCAAATAGGTTCACTCGGTTCCTCACTGTAGTAAGACTCACCATGTTCAGGAGACTGCATGTAGCAAGCCTAGGGACTATCAACATGTGTAGAATCAAAGCTATGGTCACTGGGATCACTTTCTGAGATTAATGGTGTTACTGGGACTATCGCTCTATTCAGGTTTTCTTCTGCAGCAACATACTTGACCGGAATCACATTAGTAGGAGCAGGTGGTTGCTGTGCTAGCACTGGCTAGGGTCTCAGTTGGGCCTGATATTGCGGTTGGTAATTTTGCTGAGGCCTAATATACTGTTGTGGTGAATATTGACTCTGGTATCTGCCTTGTTGAGGGTATGGCTGAGGGTAGGTTTGCCTAACCGCTTGACACTTGGGGTTGAGCCGTGATGGGACATGCGTTTGCCATATGGTCACCACCGCAAGTATAGCACCTCTTTACTGGGGCAAATCTAGGAATTTGTTTACTAGAGACTCCTAGTTTTTGAGCTACTTTTTCCGCAAGTTCCTCAATTGATGTGGACTGTGAGGAAGAGAGGCTAGAGGTACTATCTGAATCTTTGTAGATTTTGGATAGCTCTAACTCCTCCCCTAGGTTATCCTCAATATCGATGCACATGCGTACACATTCTTCTATAGTCGGGGGGTCCTTCAAGTACACATATGATCTCAATTTGGTACTTAGCAATCCATCCAAGAATAAAGCCACTTGCTTAGCGGCTGTGGGTAACTCAAGACGAGGACATCACTCAAGATATTGCCTAAATCTTCTTCCTGCAAGTCTCACAGTCTCTTGCGGGGTCTGCTTGAAGTTGTATATCAATGAGGAAGTATTATGCCTTATGCCACTTTTAGAGAATTCGATAATGAATGCCTCTAAAAGTTGATCTATGCTTCTAAACTGCCTCTCGTTTAGTGGCTGAAACCATGTCAGGGCGGTGTTCCTAAGGGTTAAACCAAAGGCATTGTACTGCGTGAACAGGTCTTCAACTTGTTCAACTCTCAAGACTTGCTTAAACTCGGCTACATGATCGTAGGGGTCTCCAGTGCCATCGAAGTAGTTTTTCATGGACTTAACTAGCTGGGTCGGTCTCAAGGTCCTCGTGTGCTCTCTTGGTCTTGGCAAAGGGAAATCATCGGCATTTCTTCGGTTCCCTAGGGCTCTATGTCCCTCAGGTTCCCCTCTATTCGTGTCCATTCTCGTTCTTTCTCTTCCCCAAGAGTTGGCAAAGCTTACCTCAGGTCTCTCTCGACTCCTTTCTCTTTGAGTCCCCTGAGCTTGAGATGTTCCAGCTCCTTGGCGACCAAAGGACACATTCGATCTTGGTTGGGGGAAGATAAATTCTCCTTTCCAAGTGTAAGCATGCCTATCATTTTCTGTAACCCCAAAGATCCTCTCTGAAGAGTGATCTAAGTAGGTCACTCTTCCTGGAATATCAGGATCTTTGAACTCATATATCATGATTGTTCCTACCTCACTCGGTTGACTAGGTCTATATCTCCAAAAGGCTTCATCCGTCTCTCGGTTCAAGAGGAGATCTATGCTCTTATTATCTTGGGGAATCCACTCTGGTGTGATAATCCTCGTGAGAACAGATTTGCCCGGGGGGTTCTAGGTTCTTCACCCATGTTTCCTTGCTCTAGGTCACCTAAGTCCGTTTCCGGAACCACATTCCCAAATTCATCTGTCCTATCGGGATGACTGGTGACTACATATATTGTCCCTTCCTTGTCCAAGTATGCTCCATTTTCAAACTTGACAGCTGGGCGCTCTAGTCCAATGGATTGGTCAGGGTTTTTAATCTGAACCACCGCTCTTCCTAGGCCGTCCTCATATATGCTAGCACCTAATCGGTTGGTCCTAAGGTACTCGAGTTGCATCTTGTAAGGGCCTTCCACCCTATGTAAATATGGCACCCCAGAACTTCCTGTAGGTCTCTCCATACCGTGGGACATCTCAGACTCGCTAGTCTCAGAACTAGGGTAATACGAATGATGGCTCAACTGCTGGGCCCAAGACCTCGCAGTATGATTGACACTAGCCTCTGAAGATCTAAGACTTTGTCTATCTCTCCCTAGGTGTCTACTTGACCTAAGGTTCATATGCCCTTTGTACGTTGCTGATTCTTTGGTACCAGTCACTTGTTCCTTTTAAGTTCTTTTGGATGTGTTTTCTTGTTTTTAGTTAAGCGTCATCAGGAGCACTTTCGTGGGTTGTACTTGATGTTCTGCGTCCGCTTAGTTTAAGTTCTTTTCCTTTAAGTTATCCCTTGACTACAATTTTGCCTACCCTTGCACTTGAGAAATTAAGGGCTCTTCAAACTTGAGTGTTCCTATCGTACCCCTAGTCAATCAGAACAACTATTCGCACTTAGCCTATGCTAAGAATAGACTGAGGGGGTTAAGTGATGTTCCAACCTCAAGTCGCTCCTCCTGGAGATGCTGGTCTACCTAGGAAGCACGTTCCCGAGCTTGTTCTCCTTGGCACTTACTTTGCTTTCTCCAAGAGCTCTCGATGATCCTGTAAGAATCCCAAGTTTAGATTCAAGTTGATCCTTCAATTGACAGACAATTTATTTCAGACACTTTTTTAATGACCCTTGTTCCCCCTTTTGTATTGCTAAAAATTTCCTCTAGAGCTCCTTTGGTGTTCCTACCCCTCAGTGTGTCAACTTCCAAATATCCTATCTGAAAATCAACGCATTATTCTTATACACATTCAGGGTTTAGGGGGTTAAACAGACAAACAGAACCTTTCAGGAGTTTTAATGTATTTTTCTAAGGCCTTTGCAAGTGTGTGAGTATTTGAGAGTGCAAATATGCCCAAAATTTAGCCTAAATTTCCAAAAAATTTACCCCTTAATTTTTGCCAAAAATGTCTGTCTATCGCGATAGACGGTGTCTATCGCGATAGACACAAACTATCGTGGGGGCTTGTCTGTCGCGATAGACGGTGTCTGTCGCGATAGACGGTGTCTGTCGCGATAGAGTGGTATGTCGCGATAGAGTGGTCTGTCGCGATTATGTGGTCTGTCGCGATAGACGGTGTCTGTCGCGATAGACGGTGTCTGTCGCGATAGAGTGGTCTGTCGCGATAGACGGTGTCTGTCGCGATAGACGGTGTCTGTCGCGATAGACGGTGTCTGTCACGATAGAGTGGTCTGTCGCGATAGACGGTGTCTGTCGCGATAGACGGTGTCTGTCGCGATAGAGTGGTCTGTCGTGATAGATGCTGTCTGTCGTCAGTCGTGATTTGGTCTGTCGCGATAGACGGTGTCTGTCACGATAGACTGGATCTGTTGTGGAATTTTGGTCTGTCGCGATAGACAGGTGTCTGTTGCGATAGACGGGGTCTATCGTGGGTCTCTGTCTGTCGCGATAGACGGTGTCTGTCGCGATAGACTGAAAAAACACAAATTTTTGAGAAACTTCTAGTGATTTGGAGTGCTCTAATGGTGTAGGTTACCGTGCCAAACACGCATTCACAAAATATTAAGTTTTTCTGTCTATCGCGACAGACAGAGGTCGTCGTCCCGGGACCTGTGCAGAGTCTGTCGTACCTGCGCACACTGTTGGAGAAGGTGGTACAGCTAGTTCCTGCAACAAAAGCTCAAAAACACACCAAAAACAGATAGCATGCAAGCTCTCTCTCGCTCTCTCTCACAATGAAATGAGGGAAATGAGGTGGGGAGTGTAATATGACCAAAAAACTGAAATTTTTTGTGGAGATGGAGATGGAGGTGGGAAATGGTGGGGATGATGATGGTGATGCGAAAGTAAGGAAAAAATGAAGAAAAATAAAGAGAAGGAAGGATATTACCTATAAATCCAATGTCTCAACTTGACGTCTTACCATCACACGCTCGTCCTCGAAGCTCTCTCCCCGGCAACAGCGCCAAATTTGGTGTCACTCTAGCACAATGGTGAGTACCAACGTGAGAAGATTCACCTCATAATTGTCAATCCGTGGAGGCATGAGGACTAGTATGAAGACTATGAACAAGTGAAGGCACAAGTGTGTGAGTGAGAAGCACACAAGCATGCACACACATACACACACGCGCACACAAGGCAAGAACAAGGAGAGGAACAATGGAGTTCTTTGCATTAGTCAAAAAGTCTCTTACATAAGCTCAATTCACAAACAATCTAACCTCAAAAATGAGCTCTCTAGCTCTTTTTATAGTTTTCTAACTAGCTTTGGTCTTGTCCAGACCTAGTGTCCGGCCTAGTTAAAAATTAGGTTCTAGAGCCTATTTGAGGGCTCAAACAGAGTCTAAAAATTATGAAAATTGATATGTAGCTAGTTCTAATACTCCTCAAGCTCAAGGACTCCTCGGCTTGCACAAAATGGAGTCTATTCTACCAAAAACGGAATTTACAATGTTTGTGTAGTGATTAAAATCACTTGAGTTGTAAATGGTCCATGGAAAAAATGATTGGGCCTTGTTGCCGTATTGTGCATGACTCCTCCGTTGCGCTAGTATGCTCTTCATCTGACTTGTATGCCAACAACATGAAACACAAATATGTGCATACTAACACATTTATGCATATAATACACATGAATACATACACATATGCATATATACATGACAAGAATTTTGTCCTCGAAATAAAATCTATATATAAAATTTTAGGCATACCCCTGAGCTTCAATTCTAACTTCAAAGAACATGATTTCATCTCTCTGGTGGGATTCACCAATATTCTAATTGAATAAAGGAGAATCTATTAGCTGATACCCATTCAAATGATTCAACTTATCAATCGATAAATAGAGTATGATTTACTATCTAACCTACTCATATGTTTTCATTATTGCCATCATTTTGGTAAGACATCAATATAGTCTCATCTTCATTATCCTCATTGATTTCATTTATTTCTTCTTTTGTTAAATCAGTGTTCTCATGAATGACATCATCTATTGATGGAATAATATCAATTTCTGGTATTTCCTCTTCATCATTAGTAGAATCAGCATGTAGAGTATTATCCTCTTCATCAAGAACATTAGTATTGTTGTCATGTACAACGATTCTAATTTCTCTTTGAGATGTCGATGTATCAGTATCTGATGGTCAGCATGTAGAGTATTATCCTCTTCATCAAGAAGATTACTATTGTTGTCATGTACAACAATTCTAATTTCTCTTTGAGATTTCGATGGATCAATATCTGATGGTGAAACATCAAGAGGACTTTCTTCGATCTCTGTAACAATAAACTGTTCAAACAATGACCTCCCTCTAGGTTGAACATGAATGACTTGCCACCAAGGATGAGCATCAAGGTTTTTATAAAAAAATGTTTGTTTAATATGCCTAGAAAGAATATATGGTATATGTGTGTATGCATTCGTGTATATGTGTATGTCTATGTATGTATGTATTTATATGTGTATGTGTATGCTTGTATATATATATAAATAGATATAAAATTAAAAATTATACCTTAATAGTGCCAAAACAGATACATTACTCCGTCCAAAAGGATTTTGAAGATTGAGAATAAGTAAGCTTGCAGTTAGTCGTGTCAAGTGACTTCCTTCATATACATGCTTTAGACATTCCTCTCGAAGATATTTCTCACTTTTTGAAATATCAATGCTTTTAGTGTCATTTTGATACCAATCCTCAATAAAATTTGCCATGCCATCATCTTCATCATTGTCCCAAAAGTCATTGTAGCCTCCTCATAGAAGCTTCTGATACACGCAGTCTTACTCGCAACTCTGAATGGTGTGGTGGAATATCAGCTACAGCATATGTTGGAATCTGTACACATGAATAAAAATCATTAGTATTCCATAAATGAATGAAAAGTAAACTTTGAACATAAAATTAAACATGTAAGTTATTTTGAAAAGAGATTGAAATTAGAGTTTTTCAATGCAACACAAGATAGGTGGATAGAAAGTTTTCATTTTCTCTCTAGCTAAAAGGTGCTCTCGGAGGTCTACACCATCCATAATTCACTAATAATTCATCACCAGCATGTAATGAAGTAATAGCATTGGAAACTATGTATCTTGATACATCTCTATTCATGTATGGTAATTCATGACTATTTTCACGCTCCTCAAATGTGCAATTAGTCCTTGAACTATTATGTAACCCTCAACTACTATTTATTAAACCATGCGTGTAAGGTCTTCCATCAATATATAATCTTTCATTTTTTGCATGTGAAATCCCTCTAGTAGTAAGGGATGCTACATTCAAGCATACATAAGTACTCATCCTCCATATCTTCTTCTATCATATGTTTGTACTAGAGAACGATCACGAGCTGGCAATGGATAATCTGTAGCTGTTTCAGTCTCTAAACCTGGAGGTAGAGGATTTCTAGAAACCTTTGCTTGTAATTGATGAACAACAAGTACATGACGTGTATGAGGTATATTAGCATTATGAGTATGAGAATCATCATCATCATCATCAAGAAAATATTCCTATATATCAACAAAAATTTGATTTTGTATATGGTTTTAAAATAAAATAATGATATTAATTTATAGAAAGAATGCATACCCAACCATTATCACGTTGTCCAAGTGGTGGTGCATGCTCAAAAGTACCATACTCTATCTCGTGTTCAATACATTCCAATCGTGGTCTTCGATACATGCCATAGAAAAACTTACGCCAACATATAATATGCTCTTGATAGTAAAATTCATCATAATTCCTATTGGAGGACACATGTGAAGTCGCTACATGGGTAGGAGGTGGTGGAGTGCCCTCTGATTGATCAAAATCTGATTATAAAAAAAAAACATATCAGATATGTATCTATTAGATATATTTAAAATTAAAAGTTTGACATAATTACAGTATATAGTCCTTGCATGATTAGGAGACGATGGTGGAGGTCTGTTTGATTGATTAGAATCTACAAATAATGGGATTAGAGATTAATATTTTGATTATTTACATACATACACATTCACATATACACATTTACACATACACACATATTCACATATACACAAATCCACATTCTTGTGGGATATATGCATGTATTTTGTATGAATGTGTGTATATGCATGCACGTGTATGTGTGTATGTATATATGTGAGATCACTTAACCATAGCAGTCTCTTGCCACTAAGCTACACTTTTGTGGTGTCTGAAGAAGGGGAAAGACTAAGGTTAACATTACCTTGAACATGTTTTGGTCCCTCAAAGCTTCATTCTTTGCTTTCAAAGCCTTTTTTTGAAGCATTTTTGGGGTGATTTTTGGAGCCATTTTGGAGTAATTTCATGCATAGATCTCTTCACATAGGTTCAAGAACATCAAGAAGAGTGTTCTTTGTACTTCTCCAAAAATAAGTATTCACCTTTGGGGTCGTGTTTTTAGCCACACTCGTAAAACTAAAAGTTTTTCAAAAGGCTTTTAGTTGTGGTGGGAGTAGCCACTGCAAATTTATGCAAGTTTTTGAGCCTAAACAATAGAGTTGACAGACACTTGCAGGTGTTGTTGGCTAGTTTTTGGACTGTGCATTCATCCTTTTAGTTTCATTTTACTCCATATATTGAGCACATATACAATATGTACGCTTTTGTGGATATCACTTATGTACGTCCATGTGGTCATTGATATAGCGGTTACGTTTTTTGCATAAAGCCTTTTACATTTGATAAAGAGGGTCGTTACGTTTTTGCATAAAGCCTTTTACATTTAACTGGGAGACACCCAGATGTCGGGATCTCTTCGGTGATGTAAGATTCACTATGCAGGTAAATGTGTCAGTACTTGCAGTTTTATGAGATTATATTTAGCATATGCTCATTTTGTAGAGGATACTCTGGCAAAAAGTTTCCAGATTTTTATTTTATTTTCTCAATTATATAGTGGTCGATTTACTCCTTGATACACTTATTGGTGTGAGCACCTTTATTCTCACATAATCCTTTTGGTTGGTCATTACTATCCATTAATTCATTTTTTTGGGAAGACTGCTAAATTTTTCCTAGAATTTGACACTTGGTCATCCTTCTTTGAGCCTTAGTGGTAATTTTGAGCTCGTCTAGCTCCATTATCATTCTATTTAGTTCTCTATCATCATGGCATCATAGGTCTTAGGCAGGTCTGGTGGATCAAGGTCTAGTGCCAGTGTTTCGAGGAGGAGCTATAACTTGCAGGGCAAAGACCATTTTGAGATTCAAAAATTTGATGGCTCAAACTTTGGTATACGAATTAGATTAAAGATGTCCTAATTCAAAGGAGACAATGGAAGCTCGTAAATGGAATCGCAAAGAAGCCTGTTGACATGGATGAAGATGATTGGGAAGAGTTAGATGAAATGGCCAAGTCTACCATTCGATTGCACCTGACATATAATGTTTACTTTACAATATTGGATTTTGAAAGTGTAGAGGAGCTTTGGAAGAAAATATGCAATACATATGAAAAAGAAACAACATCAAACAAAGTGTACCTGATGAAAAAGCTATATGATCTTCACATGAAGGATACATACAATGTTGCTACTCATCTGAATGAGTTTGATGCTATATTCTCCTAGCTACAAGCTAAAAAAATAGACATGGATAATGAAATGAAAGTAGTCTTGTTGCTATGCACCTTGCCATCATCATGGATACATTTTGCAAAACTATTACCAATAGTGCACCTGGTGGTAAACTGGTTTATGATGACATATGCAGAGCACTCTTGAGTGAGGAGATTCGTAGAAAATCGATGGTTGGAACTCAGAGTGCAGATGCATATAATTTTCATGATTCTTACCAAGGAAAGAATCAACAACATGGCAGGAGAAAGAACAAGGGAAAGAATGGTCAACAAAATAAGAGTAGAAGTAAATCAAAGAAGAGGGATATCGAATGCCATTATTGTCATAAGAAAGGACACATGAAGAAAGATTGTTATGCATTAAAGAATGCTAAAGGTAAAGGGCAAAATGTTGATGGGCATGTGAAACCGTTACCTACACCATCTACTCCAACTGTGAAGATTGAAGAAATCAATGCTATCTCTCATGATGTTGAGGTGCTGACACTTGACAATACTATGCCTATCGAGGCTCTTATGGCTGATTCTCTTTCTCACACATGGCTACTAGATTCTGGTGCTTCACTCCATGTGACACCACATAGAGAGTGGTTCTCTACTTGTGCAATGAAGTCTCTTGGTACTATGAGACTTGATGATTCTTATTAGTGTGATTTTTTTGGGATTGGAGATGTGGTTTTGTAGTTCATTGATGGTTCAAAACTTACTATGCATAATGTATGCCATGTACCTCAGTCATCACACAGTTTGATGTCAATTGGTCAACTTGATGACCTTACTTACAAGGTGGTCTTCTATGCTCAGTCCTTTCACATATCAAATTGCAATATGGTTATTGCAAAAGGAAGCAAAGCTGTCTCACTTTATTCTTTATTTGTATCACAAAAAGAACACTTGTTAGCTGCTATTGAATACCATATGGCTTGTATTTGGCATGGTCGTTTGGGCCATATGTCTCATAGTAGAATGAAAAATCTTTCTCGTTATGGCTAATTACCTATGTTATCTTTCTCTGATTTTCCATTTTGTGAGCATTGTCAACATGGAAAACAAACCAAAAATGTGCATAGAATGCACATTGACTCTTCAATTCAGCCTTTAGATCTCGTTCATACAGATATGTGTGGTCCTATGCCCACAAGGTCATTATGTGGTTCTCTTTACTTTTTCACTTTCATAGATTATGCTACTAGAAAAGTTTGGGTATATCCTATCAAATCGAAGGATGAGGTATTTCCTACTTTCACAAAATGGCTTGCTTCAGTTGAGACTAAAAAAAGGAACTAAAATCAAAGCTTTACATTGAGATAATGGGGGTGAGTATACCTCACATGAATTTGGCCTTTTCTACGAGCATAGAGGAATTCTTAGAGAGTTTACAACTCCTTATACCCCAATATAGAATGGTGTAGCTGAAAGGATGAATACAACTATTCAAGATAGAGTAGTCTCTATGATGCATCGTGCAATCCTTTCAGAGTGCTTTTGGGCAGAAGCAGTACTGACTACAATTCATGTGATTAATCTTTCACGTAGTATTGCGAAAGTTCTGAAAGTGTCACAAGAGTTATGGACAAGAAATCCACCATATTATGATCATCTTCGAGTTTTTGGGTGTGAAGCATATGTTCATATACCCACGAATCTTAAACAAAAGTTGGACCATAAGTCAAAGAGATGCATTTTTTTTTTTGGATATGGTTGAGAAGGACAATTTGGATATCACTTATGGGATCTTGAAACACGGTCTTTGATCCAAAGTAGTAATGTCATTTTCAATGAGTCTAAGATGCATAAACAACCCATTAAAGAGGTTGAAGTGAGAAGAGTGGTCTTTGAGGAATACAATGTCTGATCAGACTGTTTGCAAATGTTCCTGTTCAACAACCATTGAGACACTTTTCATGTGTCTCTCATCCACCTGATAGATATGTTCCATGTGTAGATTTTGTTATGCTAACAAATGTCGGTGAGCCTTCTTGCTACAAAGAGGCTATGCAAACAGAGGATCATGTCAAGTGGGAGCATGCCATGAAGAGTGAGTTGGATTCTATGCACAAGAATGGTACTTGGGATTTGGCACCTTTGCCAAAGGGCAAGAAAGCCTTACCATGTAAATGGGTATATAAGCTGAAATTCACATTAGATAGTGTTTCTCCAAAGTATAAAGCATGACTTGTTGCAAAGGGTTTTAAGCAACAACATGATGTTTATTTCAAGGAAATCTTCTCTCCAGTGGTCAAGATGACTACCCTGTGTATGTTTCTTGGATTCATTGCAAGACTTAGAGCTAGTCCAAACAGATATGAAAATTGCTTTCTTGCATGGAGATCTTACAAATGAGATCTATATGGAACAACCAGAGGGTTATGTAGTTCTTGGCAAGGAAAGTGTAGTTTGTAAGCTCAAGAAGAGCTTTTCTGGACTTAAGAAGTCCCCTAGACAATGGTATCAAAAGTTTGATGCTTTTATGAAGTCTCAAGGCTATTCTTAAAGCTATGAGGATCATTGTCTCTACACAAAGAGATGCTCAGATGGTAGCTTGATATGCTTGATACTTTATGTCGATGATATGTTGATTAGTGGGAAGTCCTCTTGTGACTTGTCAATTCTAAAAAAGAAGTTGAGTCACACATTTGATATGAAGGATTAGGGGGATGCCAAACATATTCTTGGCATGTGCATTACTTGTGATAGAAGTAAAAATTGAAAAATTTGTCTCACAGTGAGTACATATCCAAAGTACTTCACAAGTTCAATATGCAGGATGGAAAGGCATTGAGTACACCTTTAACCACATATGTGAAATTAAGCACAGATGATTGCTTCAAATTAGATGAGGAAAAGGAATTCATGACCAAAATTCCCTATCAGTCTGCTATTGGTAGTCTCATGTATGCTATGGTAGCTAGAAGAAGGAGCCCTAGATTATATGTTTGAACTTCTTTGACTATGAGAAACCATGGAGAGTGTTCAATCTAGAGAAAGAATCTCTGTGCATGGCAGTCATATGTTGATGAATCAGATCCTGGGAGAAGAAGGAGTGGACCCACAATTTATTGACTCACTATGGGTTCTCATGGAGACCTATGAGATTGTTGATGCAATTGATCATATGTTATAGAGACCCCGTATAGAGTATGATGAGAGGCATATCCACACAAGACCAAAGCAAGATAAGAATATCGAAATACCAGTCTTGTAAGTTGAAGCAACTACAAGGACTCAAGAAGCAATCACCACATCCGCATCCACAACCCCAATGTCTATAACAACCATCAGCCTAGCCATTGAAATGTTTGTACAAACCTCCCTAGTTTCATCACTTCCCCTTCCATCACTCACTAGAACTCAAGGAACCCAACACACAACCATGGGAGAAGCTATCACCCAACTCGAGGAACCAATTTTCTAGATGTAAGGGATTGAACTCACAACCTCTTGGTTAGGAATGTGATGGGCTAACCACTTGCCCCAAAAGCCATGGTTGAGGATTACTTCCTAATCCTCTCTCTTAGGGTGTGGTTCAACCATCTCCTACCAGGATTATGTTACACTAGACCCCACCCTACTCACCACCTCAAACTAAGGATATTGTAACAACCACCAAAGTACCCACAAGAACACTCACTTTTAGCTTTCATTGTCCTAGTTTCCCATTCCAAATTCTTCTCTTGAATCATCAACCCCTTGTACAATACCTCCTCTTCCCTAGTTGAACCCACAATTGACCTTCTAGCCTAACACCTTTTAATGGGTTACTCAACCCCTTCCTCCACTAAGATGGGTTATCCAGCCTCACAACCCACCCAAACTTTCATCCAATCCATGCCCTACTCTTCACCATTCCCATCTATGTTTCCACCACATCCAATCGCAACTTCACTACCACCTCTTCTGCAACCCTTGGTTTAATTCACCTCCACTAACCTCCAATCCCCACCATGACTACCTATGACAATATCACAACTATTCACTGACACTTACCATTCCCATCTTTATGGTTGAACCATCACAAACTTCCACTTTTGATCCTATGGACGTCTCACCATCCACAACACCTCCTCGGCCCCCACTCTTCCACTCTCCCTCATCCCCCTCCACCAACATCACCTACACCCACAACACCATCGTCCACAACATCCACACTTCCCATCCCCATTACCTTTCCCCCTATAGATATAGCATCCATGAATGTAGATATTGCAATCCATACAATGATTAATTATGCAAATAAGGTCAGATGTGAATATCAACCAACAACGAGAGACATGCAATGCAACTATCAACACACAATCTATCTAGTTACAAGAACAAGTAGCAGAGTTAAAGGCAAGCAAGAAGGTCTTAAAGGATTAGTACGACACCTTGCAGTAGTCCCATAATGAGATTGAGTCCAAAATTCATGATGGCTTTGAAGACACCTATGAATTACAACCCATGCCATGTGGATTGATCACTGAAGAAGGACAAGAGACTTAGGAGACACCATGACCATAGTGGGTGAGGCAGGTAGAAGAGATAGGATGCACCCATGATGATAGAGTCGCCATATAGATTAAGCCCATGGGGAATATAGGAGAGATAGTGTTATGTTAGTTTTGAGGAACCCTATGTTCCATGCTCACACAAAGCATATTGAGATGCACTATCATTATGTCAAGGAGAGGTTCACTACCAGAGAGATCAATTTGACAATGTGCTCACATAGGATAATGTTGTAGACCTTTTCACAAAGGCTCTCCCTAGGAAGACGTTTGAAGTTTTTCACAAAGCTTTGGGCATAATCCCTTTTGTGCATTGATCTCTTTCCACATAGTTTGGTACTTCCTTATACATGATTTCCAGCTCCTTGTTCATCGCATCATTCCTAGGAGGGATTTGTTGATATATTTTGGTAGTGATGTGTGTGAACACACTTAGGAGTGTAGGGGCACTTTTTTCCCTCTTAACAGGGTTTTCTTTCCCTAGGCTTGTATATATGCCTATAACCCTAATGGGTCACTTATCTTTGTACATTTGCTTGGTAATACATGCAGTATTGTGGTTTGCTCCGAGCTTCTTCTTCTTCCTTGTGTTGTTTGTGTGCTTGTGTGGATCCCAAACTCCAACACCCTAGATGATGGTACCAAAAGTTTGATGCTTTTATGAAGTTTCAAGATATTCTCAAAGCAATGAGGATCAATCTCTCTACACAAAGAGATGTTTAGATGGAAACTTGATATGCTTGATACTTTATGTCGAAAACTATCATCTACCCCCAAAACATTTTAGATTGAAATTCTTGTGAATCCTCAATGTGTAACTCAATATGTAATAAGAAAATGTCATCTTCCTCTACACTCGGACAAATAGAGCAAGCAATGGGTGACCATTGATCCAAAACATGTTGTAAATTAAAAGTTCCAATGGACAAAAGGTCTTGGTTGGCAACTAGGAAGGAAGTTTCCTCATCATCCCAAAGTCCTTCTAAAATGGTCATAGGCTTAGCCATATGTGATTAGGCATGAACTTCACATGGTGTCAACTCATCAAGTGGAACTATATACTTTTTATGATTACATCTAAGACTTAATTCATGTGAGAACAAATCTTGCAAGACTTTAGCTTACTTTAGCCAGGGTCTATCAAAAAGTAAATTATAATCTAGGCTAGATTTTGATAAATTTAAGAAAACAAAGGTTATATGAAAATCTGCTCCCTTGTGTGTAACAGGAATGTTTCCGACCAATCCGAGTGATGAAAACGTGATTGATATTCCATTCACACAAAGAACTTAAATAGTTCGACGGTATTCCAACCCAATTTCTTGCATAAAGCCATAGTTTTTATGTGACTCTTGAACCACCATCAATGAATAATTTGGAAATATTGTGGTTTTTATACCACACTGCGGTTAATGGAAGAACATGATCGATTGTCAACTCGAGTGAATGAGGGTGATTAGTTGGCCTAATAGTAGAGTGATTGGTGCTTTGGTAAGAATATTCCATTCAATGGTCGGTATTGGTTCATTAGGGGAAGGTTCCTTGCTTGGGACTTGATTACTTGCCATAGTCGATGGCAGATGTGGAACTAGGTCATTGAAAGGGATGGATGTTAGGCCCATTTTGTAGCTTTTTCCACCATGTGTTGTTTCTCTTTAAATCTTGGTTCACAAAAAATAGCTGTCGATTGAAGATCTTTGCTTGATCAAGTCAACAATAGCTATTTATGTTTCAGTTGATGTGATAATCACCATATTTGTCATAGGATTTTGGCATTCCTTCTTTCATTTATCATATTTTTTAGAATCCTTAGAATATCTATGGATATGTCCTGATTCTCCACAAAAGTGACAATGCATGGACATGCCTTGATTATTTGAGTTCAATATGCCTTGGTTCCAACATGAGATGACATAATTTCTTGGGTTTGGTAACCAGAATGGAGAATATTGCAGATATTTCTAATTGAACAAATGCGACAGAATGTAACTAGTCCAGGGATCACCTGCTTCTTGCACTATTGTATTCACTGACAATCTACTCTGTGTTTTACCATTGTAGGAACATCCTTCTGTTGAATGATCAGTGCTCTAAAAAATAGCATAGTAAACTTGATTTAATGCATAGTTTGCTACAATATGGACCAGATTCTTACATTTAGTGTAGAAAATTTGTTTCATTGATTTCTCATTACTAGATTTGGTTATCTTAAAAGTCCATTCTATGTCTTCTACAAAGCCACCAACTTTATGTTCTAATGGTAAAACCATATCTATTACAACATCTAGGTGCATGGACCCAATACATCTGATAATCATTATTTATCAGAGTTGTGGATTTAAGCTGTTTATGAACCACTAGGTAATAACATCCATGGGTAATGCATTTTTTGCCAAGATTTGTTGGAGATGAGTATGAAATATAGTGACATACTTTTGCACCATCTATGGTGGCTTCTGCCTATTATTCTACAAAAATTTGAAATTCTATTGTTAGCCAACAATTAGGATTTAGTAGAGCCTTAGAGGATAAGAACAAAGAGAAGAGCAACAAGGAATAAGAAGATAAAGCAGTCAAGCATAATCTGGCAATAAGACCCAAACAAGTTTTCACATGAATCTAACTTTACATCAAACAATGATCATTATCACTACACTCACAATATAAATACCATTTTTGATAGATGAGACTCCATTTTGTTCAAGCCGAGGAGTCTTCAAGCTTGAGGAGTATTAGAAGTATCTTTGTACCAACTTTCATGATTTTTAGCCTCCATTTGAGCCTTCAAATAAGCCCTAGAGCCTAATTTTTAATTATGCCAGACACTAGGTTTGGACAAGGCCAAAGCTAGTGAAAAACTATAAAAAGAGCTAGAAAGCTCATTTTAGGGGTTATCTAGTTGGAGAGTGAACATACGTTTGAGCATTGCATACTTTCTTGGAGCTTTCTAATAAAGTATTCCATTGTTCCACTCTTTGTATTACCTTGCATGCATGTGTGTGTGTGTATGTGTGTGCATGCTTGTGTGCTTCTCACTCACTCACTTGTGCACTTCACTTGCTCATGGTCATCATACCATCCTTAGGTCTCTATAGATTGATAATTATGAGGTGGATTTCCTCACACTCGTACTCACCATTGTGTTAGAGTGACACCAAATTTGGCACCGTTGTTGGGGAGAGAGCTTCAAGAACGGACGTGTGATGGTAAGACATAGAATTGTGACATTGGATTCATGGGTAATTTCCTTAATTTCCATTTATTATATTACTTCCTTCATCACCATCATCATCATCATCCTCACCATCTCCCACCTCGATCTCGTTCTTCACTTAATTTTTAGCTTTTTGGTCATAATTGCTTCCCTACCTCATTCCCCTCATTCCATTTATGAGAGAGAGCAAGAGAGAGATTTTGTGCATTTAATTTCTTGTTTTTTGTGAGTTCTTTCTACACGTTTGAGTTGTATCACCATCTCCAATAGCTTTTGTAGGTACGAGAGACCTTTGCATAGTTTTTTAGATGATGATCTCTATCTATCATGAAAGATAGACAAAGTTGGCATTTTATGTTTTCATGCATGTCATGATAGAGTGCATCACTGGAGCATCCCAAATCACGAGAAACATCCTACAATTTGCGTTTTTTTGGTATATCATGATATACCAAATCCACGATAGATGATAGATGAAGGACATTGTCTATCGTGATAGACACCCAACTATCATAATAGATAGGACTCCACGATAGACACTGTCTATTGCAATAGTCATCATCTATCGGAGAAAACCAAAATCCATGATAGAAAATAGATGATAAATGATAGACACCTATCTATCATGACAAACCAAAATCCATGATAGAGGATAGATGATAGACACCAGTCTATCACAATAGACACCATCTATCATGACATGCGATAGATGATAGACATATGTCTATCATGATAGATAGAAGGCCACGAGAGATGACAGATAGCCTCTATCATGAGAGACACCCATCTATCACAATAGACACCCATCTATCATGATAGAGAGGACCCATGATAGACACCATCTATGGTGACAAGAACCCATCTATCATGATAGACACCCATCTATCATGATAGACACCTGCCTATCGTGATAGAGAGAAGACCACAACAGAAGACAAATAGCATCTATCATGATAAACACCTGTCCATCGTGGTGGATAGGTCTATTGTGATAGACACCCATCTATCACAACAGATATCCACCCATGAGACTATCCATTGTGATAGACACCCGACTATTGCACTAGATAGGTCTATCAGAACAAACATTCTCTATCATGATAAGTAGAAAATTTCGGCTAAAAAAATTAAGGCTCTAATTTTTGAAAATTGGGGCTAAATTTTGGCCTTTTTTCAAGCTCATTGCCTAAACAATTGTGGATGCTTTAAAAAAGTTCATAAATATCCCGAGAGGTTTTTTTTATCTGTTTAACCCCCGAGAGCCTGAACTAACATAACTTTTTCATCCAAAATCCGTTTTTTGAGCTCTAGAGTTCGTCAGAAAGCTCGTTTCAAAGTTGATTTTTAGATAGGATATATTTTAGGAAGCCAAGGGAGCCTCAAAATATTTTTCAGCAATATACGAGGGAAAAGGGCTCTTTGAAAAATTCCTGAATCAGAATTGTCTATCAAATAAATTAAAGTTAAAGCTTGATCTAAGCTTGGGACTTTTACAAGTCCATTAAGAGCAATTCAAGGGTGTCCAAAGCAAGGTGGAAAGTTTATTGTAAGCTTTGGAATGCATGGCTTGGGCATTCAAGTGCAATCAAGCGAGAAGAAACTTGAAGTTGGAAGCATTCTTAACCCCCTTAGTCAATTCTTAGCTCAGGCTAAGCATGACTAGTGGTATTAACTAATTAGGACGACGATAAACACAACATAAGTACAAAAAATAATCAAGTTCAAGTATAGTTAAGATGTTGTTGCAGCTTAACCTAAGGGAAAATAATATAAAGCAATCGACAAAAACTTCAAGTGCAATAAAAACTCAAGTATTCCTCACAATGTAAATTAGTGGAAAAGAAGCAACAATCCAAGTAAAATAAAAAGAGCAAGTAATTGATACAAAAGGATATCACAACATAGTTATACATGGGAAATTGGGATTAATCTACAAGGCTTATGAACCTTAGATTAGGTAGAAATCTAGGACATGAAAGACAAAGCACTAGATCTTTTGAGGCTAGTGTCAACTATACAACTAGATGGTGGGTGTTGGAGTTAGACGTCTGGAAAAGCACGTGAATAGCACAAGGAAGAAGAAGAAGCTTGGAGCACAACACACAATACTGAATGTATTACTAGAGAATGTACAAAGATAAGTAGCCCATTAGGGCAATAGGAGTATGTTAGAGGATGTATTTTTGGAAGCCTTTTTCAAGAAAAATAATTGTAAAATGATAAAAATTTGTAAAAATACTTATGCAATTGTTGTAAAAATAAGGAAGAGTCTTCCTTATGTAGGATAGAATCTTATGTAATTTTTCTAGAATTTTTGGAAACTCCTAGATAGCATATTTTTAGAATAATAGAGGAAAGGACCAAAATTCAAGTGTGAAAAGGGACACTTGAAAATGTATATAAGCTAATTTCCTCTATTATGAGGGGGTTGGTTAATCATTTGTTTACATGCTATCCAAGTGAATAGAGAAGGAGTTTTCTGCTGAAAATCGTGTTTTCTCCTCTTTGTGTGGTTTCTTTGATTTGTGAGTCTAGTTCTTGTGTATCTATGGAGATTTGTGAGCTTCTATTGTGTGATTCTGATTGAATGTGTATGAAGAGAGCTGAATACTGATGTGTTGAGTGATGAGTTGATGAAGAATGGTGTTGGAGCTGAAAATCGTCTGTTTTCACAGAATCGCGATTGTCTCGTCTGTATGATGCAGGTGATATTTTTTTTATTTTGACTTCATAATTGTGTTCTGCTGATAAAATAGCATGTAATAGACACCAAGATTATGGAAAATGGTGGAGATTTGCTCAAGATAATCCAAACCCTAGAAATTCCTCTTCATTTTCACCATTCTCAGAAATCCAGCCATTATTCTCTTATTTCTTGGATTCGATCATCTTGAAGGGGCTGTGGTCTCAAGAATACTTCCAGGATTGACAAAATAAAGATGTATTGTTGATTCTTTATGCTAAATGATTGGAGAGGACAACTCCAAAGATCAATAAAAAACAGAGTATATACAAGCCGGGGGGGAAAAACCTCCTAGAGAGGGAAAAAAGTGCCCCAATGGTCCTAGATGGTTCACACACACCACTACCTAAATATATCAACAAATCCCCCTGGGAGTGATGCGGTGAACAAGTAGCTAGCACTCATGTATAAGGAAGTGCCAAGCTATGTGGAAATCACTCCACAAAAGGAAGTAAGCCCAAAGCTTTGCGGAAAGCTTCAAACTTCTCCCTAGGCACAACCTTTGTGAAAAGGTCTGCAATGTTCTCCTGCATGGGCACATATGCCAAGCTAATCTCCCCAGTAGAGAATCTCTCCCTGACATAATGATAATGCACCTCAATGTGCTTAGTGCGAGCATGGAACACAGGGTTCCTCACAACTACCAATGTGCTCTGACTATCAATGAAGATGGTGGTGGTAGAAGACTGACCAACACTCAAATCATCCATAAGGCGTTTGAGCCACACACACTCAGCAGTCACTATGAAAGCTGCCCTATACTTAGCCTCACAACTGGAAGTGGCCACAATAGGCTGCTTCTTGCTCAACCAAAGAGTCAGAAAAAGCATGCAAATTTGGCAGTGGTGATCTTCCCTTGGGATAAAACAACCCAAGTATCCGAGTACCACTCAAGTAGTGAAAGATGTGCTTAACCGCCTACCAATGCTTGACTCCTGGGCAATGCATAAACCTACTCATCTGTGAGAAAGAAAAATGAATATCTAGCCGAGTAATGCATAAGTAAATCAAGCATCCAACACCCTGCTGATAGAGAACAACATCAAATGCATCTCCAACATCATGAAGACTCAATTCTAAACATGTCTCCATAGGAGTAGCAATAGGTTTATAGTCTTCAAGGCCAAAATGCTACAATAATGTGTGAATCTATTTCGTTTGACACAAAGCCATTCCACCATCAATGTGCATAAACTGAATGCCCAAATAATGATGCAAATGCCCCAAATGAGACATCTCAAATGAGGCATGTAAATCAACCTTGAAATCAGCAATATGCTTCTAATGAGGACCAGTGAGAAACATGTAATCAACATACACCACAATGATCAGAAGTACATCATTAGCACGCATGACATATAAGGTGCTTTCAGTTGGATTGTTCTCAAAACCATGTGCAATCAGATAGGCATGTATCTTTTCATACCAAGCACGTGGTGCTTTCTTTAAACCATATAATGCCTTCTTTAACTTGCACAACTAGTTTCCATGCCCTTTCTGCACAAAGCCATGACGTTGAAAAACATACACTTCTTCATGCAAGTCACCATTCACAAATGTTGTTTTAATGTCCAACTGATGTACATTCAAACCATGATGAGTTGCAAGTGCACAGATGCTACGAATAGTAGTCATTCGGGAAGTTGGAACAAAGGTTTCATCAAAATCAATGCCTCTTTCCTGCGTATAACCCTTTGCAACAAGCCTAGCCTTATACCTCTCAACCTGTACCATCAATTTTATGCTTCAGCTTGTATACCCACTTAGTGCCAATGGCCTTCTTGCCAAGAGGCAATTCACATAAAGACGAAGTACCATTCTTCATTACAGCATCATATTCAGATTGCATAGCAGCCATCCAATTTTTTGAATTTTGTGCTTCATCAAACGAAACAGGCTCAATCTCATCACAGATACTAGATGCAGCCATAGCATAGCAATTTGATGCAAAAGAGGCACTATGAGAGCCTGATCGAGTGTGATATGATAGAGGTGCATCTAATTTGCTATCACACAAAGTCTGCACCGACCATTTCGGCATAGCTTTTGCCTCCTCAATATCAGCTCTCTCATCAACAAGTGCATCATGTAAATCTGCATAAAAAATGGGATGATCTACATCATCACATGAAACCTGCAAAGGTTGAGAAGTTGCCTCATTAGGACTAGCACTAGACTGTCGACCTGTAAAAAGAGGTAGCAAAGTATCATACATGTGTTTAGAGCTAACAGATGTCTCCTTAGTACATGAAAGCAATGGTTGAATAGCATCTTCCACAAAAACAACATCACGGCTAACTAGAATGCGTTTAGTCTATGGATGATATAGATGATAGCCTTTACTTTTAGAACTGTACCCAACAAAAATACATTTTACTGCTTTATCATCCAATTTTTTGCAATGTTGTTCAGGCACTAATGCATATGCCAAACAACCAAAAACATGCAGATGAGCAATAGATGGCTTGTGATCATCCCAAGCCTCATATGGAGTGATAGATTGCAGCACTTTAGTGGGACATCTGTTAAGTACATATGTTGCACACATGACAGCCTCAAGCCAGAAACTATGTGGTAAAGCCTGACTCTTGACCATACACCTCGCCATCTCCATGAGTGATCTATTCTTTTGTTTAGCAACTCCATTTTTTTGAGGTGTATATGGCAGTGTACATTGGTGTTTTATCCCATGTTCAGTGAGAAATGCATTAAAATCAGAAGACATATATTCCCCCCCTCGATCAGAATGGAGGGTGCCCATTTTACATGCTGATAGATTTTCAGCCAAAACCGCAAAATATTTGAAGCACATGAACACTTCGGACTTTGCCTTCAATGGATATACCCATGCATGACTGGAAAAATCATCAATGAAAGTCACGAAGTAAAGATAATTTCCAAAAGAAGGTTTCTGCATAGGACAACATACATCACTATGTATAATCTGCAATTTCTAAGTAGCCCAAACTGAACCATCTTTTGGAAAGAAGGAACGCTACATTTTGCCCAAAATAGAGCCTTCACAAACATGTTTTCCGGGTGCCTCAAGTTTGGGCAAAGAGGACACCATTCCAGATTTCTGCAGGCATAGCAAACTAGCAAAATTCAGATGACCAAAGCTTTGCATCTGACATAGCCTGAGAATCATGTACTACACATGCCGAATCACTTACAGATCTTTCATAGTCTATGAGCTTATATAGCCCATGACATAAAATGCCAGAAGCAATAATCACGTCACCATTTGATAGATCATGAACTGTACATCTGTCTTCAATAAATTTTACAACCAAGCCAATCTTGGCTAATGCAAAAATTGATAACAGATTTTTCTTGATCCCTAGCACAAACAAAGCATCTAACAAAGTGAAAGAACTACCATCAACAGTAGTCAAAATGATCTTACCAACTCCCATAACAAGATAAGAGGAGTTGTTGGTACATGTAACAGTATTCTCTGTAGGGGCAGGCTCGAGTGAAGAGAAGAAACTACGTTGTGAGGTAATGTGTTTGGTCGCCCCACTGTCAAAGTACTAAACATCTAAGTCTACTGGAGACATGCACTGCTCATGAGAAGATGGGTCAAAATTTCAAACAGTAGTAAACGCCCACTCTTCTTCCTACACAAGATTAGCAGAGTCTATTTTTGGTGTAGAGGCCTCTGCAACAACCATTCCAGCCTCTTTCTTCTTTGCCTCTTTAGGAGCCAGTTTTGGACAGTTCTTTATGATATGATCATTTCCTTTACAATACTTGAAAAACAATTTTTTCTTTTCTAATTCTTTTTCATCTTTGTCTTCCCTCTTCGATTGTGCAGAATTAGCAGATTGCTACTTACTAGTTGAAGAGCTCTGTTTTCCTTTGCCCTTCTGACTAGCCAGGAAAGCTTGATTTGCAACACGCATAATGGACCTGTTTTTCGTGGACTGATCTTCGTGCAACAGAACAGAGACTGACTCCTCAAATGACAAGGCATTTGGATGCCTTTCATCATCAATCGAAGAGTAGAAGCAAAACTGTGATATGAATCATGAAGACCATTTAGAATGGTATGCACAAAGTGAGCTTTTTGGTATAACCTCATCAGCTAAAATCAACTGTTCCTTCAAGTCTTTGAGCTTTTTTAGGAAAACTGTCCATAGAATCACCTTCATTCATGTGCTCACTCTCCAACTGTTTTTGAAGGTAAGCAACACGAGCCTCATTCCTAGCTTGGTACAATGTGGTAAGTGTATCCCAAGCATCCTTAGCTGTTCTGCAAGAGTGAATGTGAGGAATAATGGCATGTTTGACAGACAAAGCTATCAATGCATGTGCCTAGGCATCTTTGCCATCCGAACAAATTTTCTCTACAGTAGGTGCAGCAAAAACCGCAGCACAAACAGGAATATGCAGAATATCATCATCTTCAACACCTTCTACATCAGCTTCAATACCTGTAGTTTTAACAGTTGCAGGTGTGATAGGACATTTTTCAACACCATGCACAATGTTCCACAGTCCTTTTGCAACCAATACATGTCGCATCATATAAGCCCACAATGGGTAGTTGGTACCATCCAACTTATCCTCAACAGCCAACATACAAAATACATCACTGCTTTCAGCCATGGCTAGTGACCAAAATACTTTGATGTAGAAAATTGACTGTATCTCAAAAAGTTGAACATAATTGCCCAGACGAATTTTGCTAAACGTGTAGTAGACTTTGAGACGCTTAAACTGGCAAACCGAAACTGGTATATACCTTTGGCACAAAAATATGAAATATCCTACACAAGCACTGCGATAGTGTATTTGGAGGCCGAAACGAGCTCAAATTGCTGAGTATGCTCACCAAAATTTGTGTGATTTTGAGACTACAACCGAAGGAGTGTCCACAATGCCCTAGATGAAGCAGCGACCTGCTTTGATACCAATTGTTGGAGTTAGACATCTGTGGAAGCACGCGAACATCACAAGAAAGAAGAAGAATCTTGGAGCACAACACACAATATTGAATGTATTACCACTAGAATGTACAAAGATAAGTATCCCATTAGGGCAATAGCCGTATATACAAGCCGGGGGAAAAAACCTCCTAAAGAGGGAAAAAAGTGCCCCGGTGGTCCTAGAGTGTTCAACACATCACTACCTAAATATATCAATAGTGGGCTCATCAACTTAGCAATCATCCTTACATGTTGAGCTCAGAGACTAGTGACTTAGAGATGTCATATAATATGGAGAGACCAGCAGGTAGTTCTGGTTTTGCATACCTAGAGAAGCTAGAAGGGCCATATAAGACTCAATCGAGTACATTAGGATCAACCGATTAGGTGCTCACATTCTATGAGGATGGCCTAAGAAGGTCTGTTGTCCAACTTAGGAATCTAGATCAGCTTGTTGGACTCAAACACCTAGTGTTCAAGTTTGAAGAAGGTTCATATATTGACAAAGAGGGAACCATGTACATGGTCAAGAGCTTGCCCAATAGGACATATGAGTTTGGAATTATGGAAGATCTAGAATAAGGAACCCTAGGAGGAGAGCCTAGGACCCCTAGAGGCAAACTAGCCTTGACTAGAGTGATTACCCTAGAGTGGATCCATGTTAGTGGTGGCATAAACAGTGGTCATAGGTGCTGACATCGAGGAAGCATGTAGAGGAAGAGGCATGAAGATTGGGGGACCAGGCCTATCAATTTTCAAAAATATTGCTTTATTATAATTCATCAAACCTTCAACAATTATTATTATCACTACTCATGTAACATATGTAACATAGAAAACCCAATTTTATCATGAGCTGCTCCATTTTGTCCAAACAGAGTCCTCAAGCTTGAGGAGCCTAGATAGATCACTCGTACATGGTTTCATAATTTTTGGATTTCATTTGAACCTCCAAATAAGCTTTCGGAGGCATTTTTAAACTAAATCGAATACTAGGTTCAAAACTAGTCAAAACTAGTCGAAAACTATAAAAAGAGCTAGAGAGCTCATTTTTTAGAGGTTAGATTGTTAGTTAGTGAGAGCAAGGACATTTGTAAGAGTTAGCTGAGTAATGCAAATGTATTATCCTCCTTGCATTGTGTCTCCTCTTACCTCTACCTAGTGTGTGTGTGTTTGTGTGTGTTCACTAGTGTGCTTCTCACCTTCACCTTCACACACCTCACTCATTCACTATCTTCATATCTCCCTATCTCTTCTATGGATTGACAATTAGGGAGGTGCAACTTCTTGACGTGGTACTTGCCATTGTCTAGAACAACACCAAATTTGGCACCGTTGTCAGGGACGAGCTCTAAGATGAACTTGTGATGGTAAGAGTGTTTAGAGATTAGCATTGGAAGGTAATAAATTAGTGTTTTGTTGTTTGATTTGTATTATTTTCATCTTCTTTCACTTCCCCTACACTCACCCTTCACCCCCACATCTTCTCCTTACATCGCAAAATTTCACCAAAAATCACCATATCCACCCTTCTCTTCTCATTTCCCTCATTTGTGAGAGGGCAAGAGAGAAAGAGAGCAAGTGTGAGAGTGTGTTTGCATGCACATGTGAGTTTTACATGTAGGACATTGCTTCAGTACAAGGCTACAACAACTAACAGGTAAAAATATGCATATGTTCATCATCTTTGCAGAATGTCTCAAACCATCTTGATGGTCTGAGAAGTTCATGTTTTTTGAAACACATTGTGTTGAGGGTGTAGATCATCTTGGTGCACTAAAGACTCCATAGTTGCACTCAAAAATTTTGCACTTTTTTTTACCATCATGATTGGCTCAAGCCATTGTGACGACATGAGACCATTGTGATTGGCTCAAGCCATCATGATGACATGAGACCATTGCGATCATCTGAGGCCATCATGACAAGACACCCCGCCATCCTGATTGGTTCATACCATCATGACGATTCATCATGCCATTGTGATGACCATCCCTTCATGCCATCGCAATTATGACATACCATCATGATGGTTTCATATCATCAAGCCCTAAGACCATCGACTAGCTCATGCCATCGTGATTGGCTCATGCCATCACGATGCTTTTAGACCATCGTGCCCCTAAAGACCATTGTGATTGGCTCACGCCATCGTGACAACATCTTACCATCACAATCATGCCACATCATTGCAATTGGCTAAGACCATCACAACAGTACTTGACCATTGTAATCCTACCACACCATCATGACGGTTGACTAAAATGGCAAAAAATTAGGGTTCTGATTTTCTTGCAATTTTGGAGCTAATTTTGGGTAATTTTTAAAGCAATTGGTGCATCTTGGGAGTCCCGAGTAACTATTCTAAGAGGTCCTGTTTGTCTATTTGGCCCCCAAGAGCCTGAACTATCATAACTTTTTCATACAAAATACATTTTTTGAGCTCTAGAGCTCATTGGAAACCAACGGGGATTAGGAAACCAAGCGGGCACCTGAGGACTTTCCATCATTACAAATGGGGAAAAAGGATCTTTAAAAGTGTGTGAATCAAAGTTGTCCATCAATTAAAGTTAAAGTTTGATCTAAAATTAGGATTTTTACAGGTCTATTAAGAGCCATCCAAGGGTGTCTAGAGCAAGGTGAAGTACAGAGCAAAGCAAGGCTCGGGGAGCACATCTTCTTGGGCATAGGAGCATTCAATGAAGGACCAGACTTGAGGTTGGAAGAACTCTCAACCCCTTTGTGAATTTCTAGTAGAAGCTAAGCGTGATTAGTGTTATCAATAAATTAGGGTCATGTTAGGAATGATACAAGTGAGAAACCTTAATTACTTGAGTTCAAGCATAAGTTAGGATATGGTTCTGACAAACCCTAAAGGAAAAAGAACTGAATTTCAATGGTGTGATAACTTAAACACACAACAAAAGATGATACCTAACAGACATTAGTTGACATGACAAGAGACCAAGGAAAGTAAAAATGAATCAAGTAGCCGAGAAAAAAGAATCTGTGTGATGACAATTCACATTGAGCACCTAAAGGAGCTACAATTAATGAAATTTAGATAAGGAAAGCTCATAGGAAAGGCTGATCAACATAGTATTAGGTCATCTAAGGCTAGTGTTATAGCTACTACAAGATCTTGGGGCCAACAATTGAGTGGCTACCCATACGAACTAAGCTCAGAAACAAGTGAGTCAGAAATATCCTACAACATGGAGAGACCAACAGGTGGTTCATGGGTACCATACTTAAAATGAACTTAAGGGTTGTACAAAACTCAACTAGAGTACATTAGAACCAACCAATTAGGTGCTCGTATCTATGAGGACAATTCATGGTAGAGATGACTTTCCTCTACCTAGGCCTAGGGAGCATCCCAGAATATTGAGACCCACCCAATTAGTGAAATCCATGAGAAACTATTTCGATGGAAGAGGCAATCCTTATGACCACATAGCTGAGTTCAGACAATTATTGCAAGTTGAACAAGTGGACAACATGTTCACCCAATATAATGCATTTGGAATCACCTTGAAAAACATTGCCTTAACCTAGTTCCAATTTTTACAGCAAAGAAAATAGTAAAGTGAAAAATGTACCCTGATGTAGAATTTTGATTGTCTACACAACCAGCATAATCAAAATCTGTGTTGCCAATAATGGATGTCTCTTCTCTACCCAAGCATAGAAACTTGTCCTTAGTGCCACACAGATATGTCAAAATCATCTTGATTGCTTCCTAATGCTTCTTGTGAGGATTAGACATATATTTGCTCACAACTCCCACTATAAATGCAATGTCCAATCTCATAGCTACCATAACATACATGAGACTACAAATAGTAGATAGATGAGGAAATTTAGTCAAGAATTACTTTTCCTCATCCAATTTGGGGCAATCATCTTTGCTCAATTTCACATATGTAGGTAAATGTGTACTCAATGCCTTGCCACCTTGCATATCGAACATGTGAACTACTTTGCATATGCATTGCCTTTGAGAAAAGTATATGCATGGTTTACTCATATCACAAGTATTATACATGCAATAATATTTTTGGCATCCCCCAAATCCTTCAGATTAAATGCCTCACTGTACTTCTCTTTAAGCAATGACAAACCATCAGAGGACTTCCCAACCCCCTTTGTTGTTTCTAGAAAATATCTTAGATGAAGTTGTTGGCGAAGAAATTCACTCATTTCTAGATTGCTATAGCGGATATAACCAAGTTAGGAAGGCCAAGCAAGACATTCCCAAGACCATCTTTATAGCTAATTGGGGCATTTATGCATGCATTGTTATTTAATTTAAATTACATAATATGCCTAGGACCTTCCAATGATGTATGAAATAAATTTTATCCCCTTATTTTACCAGTTTTATCCATGTTTCCTAGATTATTTTTTAGTTTTGATTGATAAAATCCAGCACTTTCACCATCTTCGATTGTGCTTCCTTAAATGTCACAAATATCATTTGTGCCTCAATCGGACTAAGTCCATTTTTTTTTTCTTGCAGCAAATGGCTTGGTCACATCATTTCTTGACAAGGCATCCAAGTCAATCCTAATAAGATTAAGACCATTCTCAAAGCTCCACCACCAAAATCACCAAAAGAAGTCCTTCAATATTTGGGATAGATTTACTGTCGTGGTTGACATTTGTGTTGGCTTGCACACCTCACCATTCCCCTTGCCCACTTAATCAATGTGGCTCCATGTGACTTCCAATGGACTGATGACTGTCAGGCTAACTCTACATGACTTAAAACTCTGCTAGCCCAAGCGACTATTCAGTAAGTACCTAAGTGGGATTTACCCTTCCATGTTTTTGTGGATGCCTCTTACATTGATATTCCATCACCGAATGTAAATGTGTAGGCTTAGTCCCAACTCAGCAAACTATTCCATCATCGAATGTAAATGTGTAGGCCTCATCTATTCTATAAAAAAAATTTCATTACCTATTAGGCCAAAAATTTACTTTTCATGTGGATAATTCAGCCTTTACCTAGCTCATGTGCCAATAGAATTTGGGGGGCAAATTACCATGATGGGTCTCATTACTTCAGGTATTTGAGTATGATGTAAAGCATTGCCCTGGTTCTTCTCATGTTGTGGCAAAATTGTTTTCTCTTTTGGATTCGGATGAAGCCTCTACTGTTATCAATGACTCCTCTTTTGCTATCCACACATCTCATCCTAATCACTTGCCAATGTTGTGGGATTTATCAACTTCTTACTATGAAACTTTACTTACCTTTCCGACCATTGGTTGTCTAGTGGAGCATTTTTTCCACTACAACATGCCAGAAAACTTGCCTTGTACAGTTTTCATTTTTGGCTCATTGTCAGTTAGCTTTATACCATGATCAATCAGCTTTATACCATGATCAATTTGGTATGTGGCTTTGGTGTGTGCCCACTCATGAATTTCCCTCGATTCTCATTCTCGTTGACACTCATTCTAAAACCCTAAACCTTGTCGATTCCCTCTATTCCCGTTTGGATTATCTCCACTCTCTAGATGAATAGTGTTTCATGATTTTTTCTATCATGCAAGAACTACAAATATTGTAAGCTCATACTCATGACCATTTCCTAAAAAATGCTAGTGTTTATTGAATGCAAGTTGGTTTTGCTCTATAATTCAAAATTTGATCACATTGTAGGCAAATTTAGTTCAGTGATTTAGGCCATATCGGATTCCACATCAACTGGGTCTGACCACATTTGACTTGGAAACTTTGGCCGGAGAACCATTACAATTTCTAGTTAATGAATAGAAATTACGATAGTATTATGATTATTCAAATCCTTGATGCCATGTGGGCATGATTTGCTTGATGTCTCTAACCCATGACTGCATGCATTGTACTGATCCTTTTGCATTGATTTATGTGTTCCCATTTCATACCGTTGTTTTTACTTAACCTTCTAGTTTGTTCATGCTCTTCATTGTGTTTCTACATCTTTTGTCCATGTTGCTCTGTATTTTTATGCTTTCCTCTGTTGTGTGCATTATGGAGGCCTTTCCCTCAATTGATCCTCTAACAATAGCCATGGATCATGCAATGATGTCCTTCCTCACTTAATGGCATCTGCATCTGTTTGCCTTCCTGTAGTGGGATGATGTTGCACCTCATCTTGATTCTCTCACAATTACACATGCTATTGCTAAGATCATTACCTCCAAAATCATTTGGCAAGTCTGTATGAATGGTATCTTTCATGCGGCTACCGCCCATGAGGTCACCATAGCTTCTTCCTACCCACCAATGATCATTCTATGGTTGAGCCTCTCTTTGCACATGCGATGGCTCTTTTATTTCTAAGGCAAAGCTAAGCCTATGGTATCTACCATCAACTTTTATTCCTACTTGTCCCATCGTGACACAATGCAGATAAATTGGGTGGCCCTTTTGTTCTAAAAAATCATAGGGAACGCCAATCTATTATTTGGAAACTACAAAAGAATGTTTCTACCCATTCATGCCTCCCTTACATATTCACCATACTATTCCCAGGTGAATTTTCCCTTCAGCCTCTAGTCCCCTTGGTTCTATCGACCTCCAACATGGTTGTTCCTCCTCCTTCTCCTCCTATAGGAACAAAATGTATACTAGAGAGACCGATTTGGCTTATGTGCCGACACAAGATAATGTTGCAAACCTTTTCACAAAGTCTCTACCTAGGGAGAAGTTTGAAGCTTTTCACAAAGCTTTGGGCTTACTTCCTTTTGTGGATTGATCTCTTCTCACATAGCTTGGCACTTGCTTATAAATGAGTTCCATATCCTTATTCAGTGCATCACTCTCAAGGGGGGATTCGTTGATATATTTTGGTAGTGATGTGTGTGAACACACTTAGGACTATCGGGGCACTTTTTTCCCCTCTAGGAAGGTTTTTCCACCTGACTTGTATATATGCCTATAATCCTAATGGGTCACTTATCATTTTGTAGTCACTTGGTAATACATTATGTATTGTGTTATGCTCCAAGATTCTTCTTCTTCCTTGTGTTGTTCATGTGCTTCTATAGACCTTGAACTCCAACATGAAACAAATGCAATTATGTTTTGATAAGTGCAAGTAATATCAGTTATCTATGAACCCGATCAATTGTGCATTTTGTGTTTCAATTGGAATATTGTTAGGAAACATTGTGAAGAGCATATCCATTGACCCTCAAAAGATCAACCCAATTGATGTGGTTCCGTCTCGCAATTTAAAATATCTTATGTGATTCATTGGTCAAGCTAAATGGCATTCTAGATTTTTGGATTATTTGGCTCACATTTCTGCTCCTTGGAATGCTTACAAGGAAGGATGTGGTGTACAAGTGGGGAGACAAGCAACAACAGGTGTTCAGTCTTATTAAAAAGATGTTAGTTATAGCACCCATATTTATATCCCCAAAGTGGAAATTTCCCTTTCATTTATTTGGAGATGCACCACATATAGCCATAGGGGTGGTGATGATGCAAGAAGTGCAAAAAGGGTGGCATAAGTCAATTTATTATAATCATATAAGATGAAATCAAGTTGAGCGCAATTATATTTTCACTAAATGGAGTGCCTAGGACTTATATATGGGCTTCAAAAATTTTGTCACTATATGCTAGAAAATAAGATAGCCATTCATGTGAACCACCAAGCACTTACATACATGATAAAAAAGCATCAGTGATCAAGTAGAATAGCATGCTCAAGTTTATTGGTGTAGGAGTTTGACTATGTTGCGAACATTTGTTTTATGTATGGTAAAAGTTTCAAATTATGTAAATACCTTTGGGAAGTCTTCAAATACTTCAAGAAGGCTCATATTATTCATAAAAGATAGCCAAAATACCACGTGATGTGGATAGTTCTCAAAGTACATCAATACTTTGCTTATTTGGGCACTTGAGTCATGTAATACCTCCACCCAAGTGTCTACCATGAATTTAGATGTATTAGGATGGTTTTAGATTAGTTCCCCATGCCATAAAAAGAGGGGAGAATTCGTGATCTTGTGGGAAGTCCAAGAGAGTCATGTGTATCTCTACACTGTTGTACTTTTGTATGTAGAGATTGCAGAGCTTGTATCTCCCTCATTATATGTCAAAATTACATGTTTCATAGCTCAATTGAAAGCTTTTAGTGTATACTTTTATACTATTAAGTTTCATAATCATTGGATGTCTGAGTTGAGAGCAGTACTCTCTACAAGTAGTGTGTGTTCTTGGGTTCACCTCTGCTGAAGGTCTCCATTAAACCTCAAACTTGCAGAGGTCATATCTCCTTGTGTATTTATTCAAATGGAGTTTTCTTTGGCTCATTGGAAAGCTCTTGGTCTCTAGTACATGTAATTAAAAGAGTTTTAAAAAATTTGGAGTCAGTAGAGAACAGTAAGCTTTGCAAGCATGAATGATTTTCTGTGATGAAGTTTGTGAGAAGGTCAACTTGTTCCTAGGGGGTTCCACCTACTTTTAGCTATATGTTGGAGGTCTAAAGACTCCAACATTGGTATCAAAGCAAGGAATGGAAGCTTGGAGAAGGTTATAATATCTTGATGAAGAATTTGAAGCTATTGGAGCAGAGGTTCATCATCGACACTACATAAAGGTAGAAGGAGATAGCAAGGAAGCATGCAAGCAACATCCAAGCAAAGAAAGGTGCATAAACTTTATTACAAAGGTAAATCTCATAATTATTCTTATCACACATATCCAAAAGGAGGGTTAAAGGAGGAAGTTTAGTATTTACACAATGGGTGATCAACATGCACAAATAGAGAATCTTGATAAGAACAACTATCAAGCATGGCGATTTACAATCACAGCATACTTGCAAGGTAGAGGCTTGTATGGTTTGATTGATGTAATAGATATCAAACCTATATTACGAGAGGATCCAAATCAGCAACAATTGAGGGAGTTTAGACTTTGGAATGAAAGAGACAAAAGGGTCATATTCATTTTATCACAAAATATTCAAAAATCAATGGTAGGATGCATACAATCTAGACACAAGTAGAGATGTTTGGCTTCCACTAGAAAGGTTGTATGCTACAGGTGCAAGGGCAAGGAAGATTCAACTCAAAAATGAGTTGAATAACATAAAGAAAGATACAAGGACATTGGTCAATGATTACTTGTTGAAGGTTAAAGAGATTGCAGATCAACTAGGATCAATTCAAGCTCATGTGGAGGACGACGACTTGGTTGCACATACTCTCAACGGACTCAAGGATGATGAGAGATGGAACCATTCATTAATTCAGTTTATGCTAGAGGAGAATTACCAGACCTTGATGAGCTTGTTGCTCTCATGGTCACGGAGGAGATTAATCTAAATGGCTCTACTTCAAAAAAAAAGGATCTCAAGGACAAGCTCTTTATCCAGGATCATCAAGAGGTGGAAACAGAGGTAGAAGAGGTTCAAATAGAGGTCGAGGAAGAAGGAGCGATGATCAAGGGACTTCAAGTGGCTCCTTCAACACAAGAGGGAGAGGAAGATTAAGCGCTAGAGGTACGAGAGGCTAATACAACTATAATCAAAGACAAAGGAGTGAAGATATATGTGGAAGGTATGGACACTATGTCAAAGATTGCTATCAAAATGAAAATAATCAAGGTGGTAATCGAAGAGGAGGCTATTCAAGAAGAGGTAAACAACAAGGAAATTATGCAGTTGAAGGTAAAAGTGATGATTATGATTCTCTTATTATGATTAATGTAGAAACTAAAATGAATTGCAATAGTGATGTATGGTATGTAGATAGTGGTTGCTCTAACCATATGTCACATGATGCTTCATGGTTTTCAAATATGCATAATCCTTCATGTAAAGGTCATGTTGAAACAGGAGATGATACAACACATAAGATTATGCAGGTTGGAGATGTTGTTATGCATGATAAGAGCAAGAAAAATTGCTTGAAGGATGTACTTTATGTGCCAACGATCACTAAGAATTTGATGTCAGTTGGTCAAATGGTAGAAAAAGGTTTGCAAATAAGATCTAACCATGCAGGTTCCTTCATTGAGGATCCAAAGCAAAGGAGCTTAATTGCAAGAGGTTAAAAACAAGGTAGATTGTTTACATTCAACGTAAATCCAAATCATACAAACTATTTCTCTTATGGTATGCATCGAATAGCAGAGCTTGATCTATGGCACAAAAGGATTGGACACATGAATTTACACAAGTTAAAGGAGCTATCAAAGAAGAGGATTGTTGAAGAATTACCTGATCTTACTAAGCAACATATGGTGCATCTTTGTGAAGCATGTCAAATGAGTAAGCAAAGTAGACAACCTTTCAAGCATTCAAGCTATGTAAGCAGTGGATTGCTAGATCTTATACATATGGACGTATGGGGTCCTACTAAAGAGGCATCCTTGGCTGGTAATAAGTACTATGTATCATTCATTGATGATCATAGTAGAATGACATTTGTGTATTTCATTAAACATAAGAGTGAAGTCTTTGATTGTTTCAAAAATTTTAAATCATTTGTCAAGAAGCAAACAGGAAGATATGTTAAGAAGCTAAGATCCGATGGAGGGGGAGAGTATTTCTCTCAAGATTTTATTGATTTTTGTATAATGAAGGCATCAAAAGAAAATTTACATGCAGGTATACTCCACAACAAAATGGAGTCGCAGAAAGAAGAAACAGAATGATAGCAGAAGAGTCTAGAAGCATGCTAAATGATATGTGTTCGCCTAATTCTTTTTGGGCTGAAGCTGTTAGCACAAGTGTGTACATTATGAATAACGTACCTACTATTGGAGTTCATCATTTGACGCCATATGAGGTATGGCATGGAAGGCAACCAAGTGTAAATCATTTGAAAGTATTTGGTTGTGTATGTTATGTACATGACCTAGTGAAGTGAGATCAAAACTTGATGTGAAATCAGAAAAGTGTATATTTATTGGGTATGCAGATACTCAAAGAGGATATAGATGTTATAATCCTCATACCAATAAGGTGGTTGTTTCAAGAGATGTAAACTTTGATGAATCACTTTCATGGTATGTAGATAAGAAAAGTTTGCAGGTCATAAATGGAGATGAAGAAGATACAAGTGAAGGAGATGAGTGCTTATCTCAGCCCACAAGAAGTTTAAGTGATGAGAAAAGTGGTTTGGATGAAGAAAGAGAGCTACCTTTCAATGGAAGATTAAGGCAAGAGTCACCTCCAAGTGTTAAAAGTAAAGGTAAACTCAAACTTATTGAAGTTAATGATGAAGGAGAAGAAATTAGTGGTGTATGTGAGTATGGAGAATCATCAAAGGTTCCTAATAAGAAAGGAAGAGCATCTACATTGGAGGTAAGAAGAACTTCAAGAGTGAGTAAGCAACCTCAAAGGTATACTTATGAATCTTTTATGAATACTCATTATGCTTTTATGACAAAAGTTGTGCAGGAAAATGAACCCACATGTTATGATGAGGTGCAAGTTAAAGAAGGCATTGTATGGTCTTAAATAGGCAAACGCATGGAATGCAAGGTTGGTAAAGTATCTTATGCTGCAAGGATACACAGTAAGTCATGCTGATCCTTCACTTTATGTAAAACATGTAGATGACATGTGTGTCTATGAATGCATTAAAATTTCAGATCTTGGCTTGCTTAGATACTTTCTTGGGATTGAAATTGTGTATGGCGATAAAGGTATGTGGTTGATACAGAGAAAGTATATATGTGATATCCTGAAAAGGTTTGGTATGCAAGAATGTAAACTTGTTTCTACTCTAATGGAATGTAATGTAAAGTTGAGTGCAAAGGAAGGTGATGAGTTGCATGATATGAATGCGTATAGATCCATGGTAGGATCTTTGATTTATGCAACAAAAACTAGACATGATATATGCTATGCAATGGGAGTATTGTCACAGTTTATGCATGAACCTAGAGTACCTCATATGCATGCAACGAAAAGAGTGCTTAGGTATTTGAAAGGTACCATGAACGAAGGATTATTTTATAATCATGATGCTGATCTAACTCTTAAAGTCTTAAGTGATGCACATTGGGCTGGATGCAAAGATGACAGAAGATCCACAAGAGGATATGTGGTAATAGCAAGAAACAAGACATTAACATGGAGTTCAAAGAAACATCATATAGTTGCTTTATCTTCTACAAAGGTTGAGTATAGAGGTTTAGCATTGGCTACTATTGAGGTTATGTGGTTTAAAAAGTTGTTTCATGACTTGAATATGCATGTTGATGTACCACTGATATATGGGGATAACTTGAGCAACATTCATATGACCTCAAATCCTATTTTTCATGCTAGAACAAAGCATATAGAGGTACACTATCATTATGTTCAAGAGAAGGCCATAAACAATGAAGTACAAGTTTCTTTTGTGGGAACAAAGGATCAAGTTGCAGATATCTTCACCAAATCCTTGGATGGACCAAAGCTTCAAAGATTCAACTATATTCTTGGCATGAAGGAAATACCCTTTGAAACTTGAGGGGGAGAATGTTGTGAACATTTGTTTTATGTATGGTACAAGTTTCAAATTATGTAAATACCTTTTGGAAGTCTTCAAATACTTCAAGAAGGCTCATATTATTCATAAAAGATAGCCAAAATACCACGTGAGTTCTAGAACATGGTGAGTCAAATTAGTGAGTCATAAGGGAGTTGTAGTGGTGTCCTAGTGGAAGGTCGATGTAGCTAGTTCTCAAAGTACATCAATACTTTGCTTATTTGAGCACTTGAGTTATGTAATACCTCCACCCAAGTGTCTACCACAAATTTGGATGTATTAGGAAGTTTTTAGATTAGTTCACCATGCTATAAAAAGAGGGGAGAAGTCGTGATCTTGTGGGAAGTCCAAGAGAGTCATATGTGTATCTCTACGCTGCTGTAGTTTTGTATGCAAAGATTGCAGAGCTTGTATCTCCCTCATTATATATCCAAATTACATTTTTGGTAGCTCATTTGAAAGCTCTTAGTGTCTACTTTTATACTGTTAAGTTTCATAATCATTGGGTTTTTTAGTTGAGAGCAATACTCTCTGCAAGTAGTGTGTGTTCTCGGGTTCACCCCTACTGAAGGTCTCCATTAAACCTCAAACTTGTAGAGGTCATATCTCCTTGTGTATTTATCCAAATTGAGTTTTCTTTGGCTCATCAGAAAGCTCTTGGTCACTAATACATGTGATTAAAACAGTTTTAAAAAATTTGGAGTCAGTAGAGAACAATAAGCTCTGCAAGCATGATTGGTTTTCTGTGATGAAGTTTGTGAGAAGGTCAACTTGTTCCTAGGGGGTTCCACCTACTTCTAACTATATGTTGGAGGTCAATAAACTCCAACAGACTACATGGTTCTACATTGTCCAAGATAGTAGCATGCTATTTCACATTATTTGAGGAAATTTGATATAGGGGAACATGTCAAGGAGTGGAAGATTTTTCCAATTGCATGATGTTTAGTATGGACATAGATGCAATTGATGACAATTGGTATATAGAAATGTTGGAGATTTTATCAACATATCTATTTTTAGACTAGATGGAGAGGCAAGATAATTTCACTTAAAAGCAAGAATTATCACATTATAGCAAGTGAGATGTATAAAGATAGTTTGTCTTGAAGGAAGATAAGCCATAGATTCTCTTTGAAGCACATGCCGGGCTTGATGGCTGACATGTTGCAAGTGAGGGAACTGAAAGAAACTTGGAGAAGCTTGTAGAAGGTAGAAAAAGTGTTTCGAAGCGATGAAGTTTGTTCTAGGCGACCAGCACAAGACCAGCCCTTGAGCTTATGGAGACTCAAATAGACCCTATAAGCATGTGATAAGTGCAAAGAAACACACTATGTACTTTGGAGATCAAGGAGAATGAGTCAATACAAAAAAGATAGGTTCACGGGTCGACCAGCTCAAAAAACTTACTATCTATGGAAGAGACAATGAACTTCGAATGCCCATAGCGACCAACGTCATTACAATTAGAAAATCTCATTTTATGGGAGTGATAAAAATAGGGTTGAGTGTATAGAATGCACAAAAGTATAAGGAATAAGAAAAATATGCTATAGGAATGAATGAGACATTCAATGGTGGTACTTCCTATTTTTCAGGAATACGCAGAGATTGACCTTGAGACTGAAAAACTAAGATTGCTCCCAATGTACTGAATCAAATGCTATGAAACTTTATAGGCATAAACTAGACACTTATAGCTTTCCAATTAGCCATCTTGCACTCAATTTGGAGCTCTAGAGAAGAGCAACAGCCTCTGCAAGAGTATTGTTGGCGAAGAAGATGATGCAGCGAATTGAAGGAGCAAGACAATGATGGTCACAAGTGTATGTATATTGCTTCCATGTAATGTACAAGTGATTTCAAGTCTTTATATAGACTTTAGGAGTGTTCCACAACTTCTACAACTGAAGATTGAATTCAAATGAAGGTGGAAATGGTTGTTGAAGGGAATCAATTCACTTTCCTACAATCTAGGAAAAGTGAAGATCTAGTTTGATCTACTTTTAGGTGATTGATTGCTTGATTGAATGCAACTTCAACCACCACAAATTCGTGGGATTTGGGCTTTATCTTTTTACCTTTACATGTGTAAATCTCAAGGCTTTTACAACGGTAAATGAACCATCAAAAATTTCTCAAAAAAAAAACAATAAATGAGCATAAGAAAAAGAACTCTCCAACGGATATTCTTTCGACGCTATAGCCTTTGATGTAGATCAAATCCACCTCAAGCATAGTGTAATCTTGATGTTCCAACAGTGCCCCTTCAAGCTAAAGCATGCTTGAGTCTTCATTCTCTGAGAGGTTGAATACCTACCATAGCTTTGAATCTACAAAGCTTTATTCCATCAAGTGCCTTTGTCATCATATCTGCTACTTGCTTTTCAGTTGGAACAAAAAAAATGTCAACCTCCTTTGCCATGAGCTTCTCCCTAATGAAGTGGTAATGGACTTCTATGTGCTTGGTTCTCGCATGGAAAATACGATTTGCCGCTAGATGCATGGAACTTACATTATCTCCAAATATGTGAGGTTTGGAACTCAGAAATCCCAAATCTGTATGCAATGCTTTTAACCATATTGCCTCTTGAGTTGCTATGTTCAAGCCTCTGTACTCTCTTCAGTTGAGGATAAAGCAACTGTTGGTCGCTTCTTAGAACTCCATGACACTAGCTTCGAACCTGCAAATGCTAAGTAACTAGATGTACTTTTTTTTATCATCCTTAGCTCCTGCCCAATCTGCATCTGAGCAGATTTTGATATCCAAATCTGAAGGGTAAGGATAGAATATACCTTCGTTGATTGTACCTTTGAGATACTTAAGTACTCTCTTATCTGCATCCATGTGTAGTCTTCTCGGTGAGTGCATGAACTGACTAAGCACTCCCACACTATATGAGATGCCTGCCCTTGTATGAGTAGCATATATCAAGCTACCTACCAAGCTTTGATATTCTTTTAGGTCTTCAATTTTCTCACCTTCATAAACATTTATTTTATGATTCATCTCCAAAGGTGTACCTGCAGGTTTTATATACCCATCTGCAACCAATTACCTTTTGATTCGGCAATATTGGAACCAAATCCCAAGTGTCCATCTCCTTCAATGCATTTAATTCTTCTTTCATGGCCTTTTCCCAATAAGGGTTTCCCTTTGCCTCTTCATAGGTTAAGAGTTCCTCTGAAATAGAGTCTTTTGCGAGGTATATTGAATGCTTGGTAACAAATGTGGAATCATATCCATACCTTTCTGGTTGTTTCTTCTCTCTTGCTGATCTTCTAGGTGCTTGTTTGGTCTAGGTGCTTGTTTGGAGCATTCTCCAACCTCTTGCATCTTTACTTTGCCTCTTGACTTCCATAGCTTGTAATCCTTTTCCCTTTCATCTTGGTCATCATCTATATCACTTCTTGGATCTTGTACCTGTGTATCATGCTTGCTTCCTAATTGATGAGAGTCAAAATCAAGATCATATGGTAGTAATACCTTTTGTTTTTCTTCATCATACCAAGACCTGTGTTCTTCAAACACAACATCTCTACTTGTAGTGAATTGCTTGGTTGAAGGATTGAAGAACCTGTAACCCAGCTGAGTTGAATCATATCCAATAAACACTGCCCTTGTTGCCCTTCCATCTAGATTACCTCTTATTTGTGATGGTACATGAACATAAGCTAAACAACCAAAAACCTTGCAATGTCCAAGACTAGGTTTTCTTCCATGCCATGCTTCATAAGGAGTCATACATTGAAGTGATTTAGATGGTAGTCTATTGACAAGGTACACAGCAGTTGAAATAGCTTCTGCCCATAGATAATGTGGCAACTTCTTCTCTTCAAGCATTGTTTGGGCTGATCCAAACCAATGTCTTGTTCCTCTTCTCTACACTTCCATTTAGTTGAGGAGAGTACCTAGTAGTCACTTCCCTTTTGATACCTTTGTCCTGCAAGAACTCATCAAACTCTTTGGAGAAGTATTCTCCCCCTCCATCAGATCTGAGCTTCTTTAGTGATCTGCCTATATGATTCTCCACATGTGCAAGAATACTTCTTGAAGCAATCAAACACTTCATTCTTACTCTTGATAAAGTATAGAACAGCCCATCTACTATGGTCATCAATAAATGAGACATAATACCTTGATCCTGCCCATGAAGGTTCTTGACTTGGTCCCCATACATCTGTATGTACTAAGTCTAATAAGTTGTTGTGGATGTAGCATTTGTGGTTGAATGGTTGTCTTTGTGCCTTCCCAATCTGACATGCATCACACCTGTTGATCATGTGTTGCTTTGATATGTTCGGTAGTCCTAGAACACTTTGATCCCTGTATATATCCTTCAAGGTTCTTTCATTCACATGAGCAAGTCTCTTATGCCACACTTCAAGCTCACTTAGGGTTTGAGACCCAAAGTTGAATAGAGCTAGGTTCCTGGTTTCTCCTACTTCAAAAGTAAAGAGCCTACCATGCTTCTCACCTCGGGCTATTTTTTTGAAGCCTTGACATGGATCCTCCACAAAAGCTCCATGTTGGGTGAACTTAACTTGCAAGCCTTTTTCAACTATTTGGCCTAGAATTATTAGGTTTTTAGTGATAATGGGTACATAGAGAACCTTACTTAGAATGTTTGTCCTGCCAGTGGAAGCTTTGACGTTACCAATCTTCTCCACATTGTACTTTGTGTCATCCCCTGTTTGCATTTCATGTCTATGCTTTGGACTTTCCAAATCAAATAGAAGAGCAATGTTGCCTGCAACATGATTCAAACATCCTGAATCTATGTAGAACAAATGATCATCTTCTTTACCTTCTCAGTGGCTTAGATTCATAAGAAGCAATGAGTCTTCATGTGGTTGATCTTCTGAATAATTGTTGTAGTCCCTTCTATTATAGCCTCTATTGTTATTGTTGAAGTTGTGTCCACCTCTACCTCTATTGCTACCATATCCACCTCTTCCACTTCCTTTCTGGGTCCTCCCATTGAACCAGCAATTCTGAGTGGTGTGGTTGGTCTTATCGCATATGGCACAAGGTTGAACATTTTGACATTTGGCTTTGTCTTGCTTTGGTCCTTTCTTCTTCCCTTTCCACTTGCTCTTGCTTACGAAGTTGGCTTGGGAGGTCTCTTCTTCATCTTCTTCCTTCTTCTTGCCTTTCTACTTCTTATCCTTCTTATCTGCATATAGAGCACTAGTTGAATTACCATGATAAGAGTTAACTTCCTTTATGCTATTGTTGGCTTCTTGATTGAAGAGTTCTCGAAGAAAGATGTTGAAGTCTGGAGTTTGCACATCCATTATGAGATCATAAGCCGTCGTGAAGGATTGCCATTGCTTATCACTAAGAACGTCGTTGAGAATTTTCCTCATGATGACCTCTTCTTCAATCAGCTCTCCAGTGGATGCTAACTGATCCGCAACCTCCTTGACCTTAGTAACAAAGTCTGTGATGGTTTGTCTAGGTGTCTTCTTCATTTGGTTGAACTCGTTCCAAAGATGATTCTTTCTTGCTTTGGTACTAGCAGAAAAGAAAGTCTCAAGGGCATCCCAAGTCTCTTGAGATGTCTTGCATCCTCTAATATGTGGTAATAGAAAGTCAGAGAAAGAGTTTAGTATGTACGACCTTGCTTGAGCATCCCTTGCACACGAAAGTGTGAGCTTATTTGTCTCCTCTTGTGTAGATCCTCCTTTGGATCTTGGAATAGGAATAGCTTCATCACCTGCTACAAATTCCATAAAGATTTCTACCTTGCAAATATGCCTCCATCCTGATTTGCCAAGCCACGTAGTTGTGGCAATCAAGCTTCTCGATCATTGAGAGAAATTCGTCACCCATCTTGATCTAGCTCTGATACCACTGAAAGAAACTTGGAGAAGCTTGTAGAAGGTAGAAAAAGCGTTTCGAAGCGACGAAGTTTGGTCTAGCCAACCGGCACAAGACCAGGCCTTGAGCGTATGGAGACTCAAATAGACCTTATAAGCATGTGATAAGTGCAAAGAAACACACTATGTACTTTGGAGCATCAAGGAGAATGAGTCGATACGAAACAGATAGGTTCACGGGTCGACTAGCTCAAAAAACTTACTATCTATGGAAGAGACAATGAACTTCAAATGCCCATAGCGACCAGCGTGATTACAATTAGAAAAACTCCTGGTACTTCCTATTTTTTAGGAATACATAGAGATTGACCCCGAGACAAAACAACTAAGATTTATCCCAATGTGCTGAATCAAATGCTATGCAAATTTACAGGCATAAGCTAGACGTTGATATCCTTCCAATAAGCCATCTTGCACTTACTTTGGAGCTCTAGAGAGAGAGAGCAATAGCCTCTGCAAGATTACTGTTGGTGAAGAAGATGATGCGGAGAATTGAAGGAGCAAGACAATGATGGTCACAAGTGTATGTATATTGCTTCCATGTAATGTAAAAGTGATTTCAAGTCTTTATATAGACTCTAGGAGTGTTCCACAACTTCTACAAGTGAAGTTTGAATTCAAATGAAGGTGGGAATGGTTGTTGGAGGGAATCAATTCACTTTCCTACAATCTAGGAAAAGTGAAGATCTAGTTTGATCTACTTTTAGGTGATTGATTGCTTGATTGAATGCAACTTCAACCACCACAAATTTTGGGATTTGAGCTTTATCTTTCTACCTTTACATGTGTAAAGCTCAAGGCTTTTACAACAGTAAATGAACCATCAAAAATCTCTCAAAAAAAAATACAATAAATGAGCATAAGAAAAAGAACTCTCCAACGGATATTCTTTCGATGCTATAGCCTTTGATATAGATCAAATCCACCTCAAGCATAGTGTAAGCTTGATGTTCCAACAGGAACAATGTTGGAGTTTGAGGTCTATGGGAGCACAAAAACATCACAAGGAAAAAGAAGAAGATCATAGCACAACACAATACAGAATGTATTACCAAGTGAGTGTACAAAGATATGTGATATGTTAGGGTAATAGGCATATATAGAAGCTAGAGGGAAAAACCTCCTAAAGAGGTAAAAAAGTTCCCCCATGATCCTAAGTGTTGTTGATATATTTAGGTAGTGATGTGTGTGAACACTCTAGGACCGCCGGGGCACTTTTTTCCCTCTTTAGAAGGTTTTTTTCCCCCGGCTTGTATATACGCCTATTGCCCTAATGGGCTACTTATCTTTGTACATTCTCTAGTAATACATTCAGTCTTGTGTGTTGTGCTCCAAGCTTCTTCTTCTTCCTTGTGCTGTTCGCGTGCTTCCGCAGACGTCTAACTCCAACAATTGGTATCAGAGCAGGTCGTCGCTTCTTCTAGGGTGCCGTCGACACTCCTCCGTTTGCAGTCTCAGATTTGCACAAAATTTGGTGAGCTTACTGAGGGTGTTTCCGAGATCTAAACATCTTCGCTTTGTGGTGCCGAAATCACGATCTGAGCTCGTTTCGGCCTCCGAACGCACTATCGTAGCGCTTGTGCAGGTTATTTCGTCCTTTTGTGCCAAAGGTACATACCAGTTTCTGTTCGCCAATTTAAGCGTCTCAAAGTCTGCTACAGGTCTAGCAGAACTCGTCTGGGCAGTTCCGTTCAACTTTTTGAGATACAGTCAATTTTCTGCATCAAGGTATTTTAGTCACCGACCATGGCTGAAAGCAGTGATGTATTTCGTATGTTGGCTGTTGAGGATAAGTTGGATGGTACCAACTACCCATTATGGGCTTATATGATGCGACATGTATTGGTTGCAAAAGGACTGTGGAACATTGTGCAGGGTGTTGAAAGACGTCCTGTTACACCTGCGACTACAAGTACTACAAATACAGGTGCTGGAGGTGCTAGAGCTGATGAAGATGGTGTCGAAGATGATATTGTGCAGATTCCTGTTCGTGCTGCTGTTTCTGTTGCACCTACTGTAGAGTAGATTCGTTGGGATGGCAGAGATGCCCAGGCACATGCATTGATAGCTTTTTCTGTCAAACGTGCCATTATTCCTCACATACGCTCTTGCAGAACAGCTAGGGATGCTTGGGATACACTTACCACATTGTACCAAGCTAGGAATGAGGCTCGTGTTGCTTATCTCCGAAAACAGTTGGAGAGTGAGCACATGAATGAAGGTGATTCTATGGACAATTTCCTAACGAAGATCAAAGATTTGAAGGAACAATTGATTTCTGCTGATGAGGTTATACCAGATAGCTCACTTGTGCAAATCGTTTTGAATGGTCTTCCTGACTCATATCAGAGTTTTGCTTCTACTCTTCGGTTGATGGTGAAAGGCAATCCGAATGCCTTATCATTTGAGGAGTTAGTCTCTGTTCTGTTGCAAGAAGATCAGTCTAGGCAGAACAGGTCCATTATGCGAGTTGCAGATCAAGCTTTCCTGGCTAGTCAGAAGGGCAAAGGAAAATGGAGCTCTTCTACTAGTAAGCAGAAATCTGCAAATGCTGCACATTCAAAGAACCAAGACAAAGATGAGAAAAAATCAAAAAAGCAGAAATTGTTTTGTAAGTACTGTAAAGGCAATGATCATATCATAAAGAACTGTCCAAACTGGCTGCTAAAGAGGCAAAGAAGAAAGAGGCTGGAATGGTCGTTGCAGAGGCCTCTACACCAAAATCAGAGTCTGCAAATCTTGTGCAGGAAGAAGAATGGGCGTTTACTACTGTCTGCAGTTTTGACCCATCTTCTCATGATCAGTGCATGTCTGTAGTAGACTCAGATGTTTGGTACTTTGACAGTGGGGCGACCAAACATATTACCTCGCAGCGCAGTTTCTTCTCTTCACTCGAGCCTGCCCCTACAGGGAATACCATCACATGCGCCAATAACTCCTCTTATCCTGTTATGGGAGTTGGTAAGATCATTCTGACTACTGCTGATGGTAGTTCTTTCACTTTGTCAGATGCTTTATTTGTGCCAGGGATCAAAAAGAATCTGTTATCAGTTTCTGCATTAGCCAAGATTGGCTTGGTTGTGAAATTCGTTGATGACAGGTGTACAGTCCAAGATCTCTCAAATGGCGATGTGATTATTGCTTCTGGCATTTTATGTCGTGGGCTGTATAAGCTCATAGACTATGAAAGATCTATGAATGATTCGACATGTGCAGTTCATGATTCTCAGGCTATGTCAGATGCAAAGCTTTGGCATGCATGCTTTGGTCATCTGTATTTTGCTAGTTTGTTACGCCTGCAGAAATCTGAAATGGTGTCCTCTTTGACCAAACTTGAGGCACCTAGAAAACATGTTTGTGAAGGCTGTATTTTGGGCAAAATGCAGCATTCTTCCTTTCCAAAAGATGGTTCAGTTCGGGCTACGCAGAAATTGCAGCTTGTACATAGTGATGTCTGTGGTCCTATGCACACACCCTCTTTTGGAAATTACCTTTACTTTGTGACTTTCATTGATGATTTTTCCAGGCATGCATGGGTATATCCACTCAAAGCAAAGTCGGAAGTGTTCATGTGCTTCAAACAGTTTTTTGTTTTGGCTGAAAATCAGTCAGCATGTAAAATGGGCACCCTCCGTTCTGATCGAGGGGGGGAATATATGTCTTCAGATTTTAATGCATTTCTGGCTGAACGTGGGATAAAACACCAGTGTACAGTGCCGTATACACCTCAACAGAATGGAGTTGCTGAACGGAAGAACAGGTCTCTCATGGAGATGGCGAGGTGTATGGTCAAGAGTCAGGCTTTACCTCATAGTTTCTGGCTTGAGGCTGTCATGTGTGCAGCATATGTACTGAACAGGTGTCCCACTAAAGCGTTGCAGTCTATCACTCCATATGAGGCTTGGCATGACCGCAAGCCATCTGTTGCTCATCTGCGTGTTTTTGGTTGTTTGGCATATGCATTAGTGCCTGAACAACATCGCAGAAAATTGGATGATAAGGCAGTAAAATGTATTTTTGTTGGGTACAGTTCTGACAGTAAAGGCTATCGTCTGTATCATCCACAGACTAAACGCATTCTGATTAGCCGTGATGTTGTCTTTGTGGAAGATGCTATTCAGCCATTGCTTTCATGTACTAAGGAGACATCTGTTAGCTCCAAAGACATGTATGATACTTTGATGCCTCTTTTTACAGGTGGATAATCTAGTGCTGGTCCTAATGAGGCAACTTCTCAGCCTTTGCAGGTTTCATATGATGATGTAGATCATTCCATTTCTGATGCAGATTTACATGATGCACTTGCTGATGAGAGAGCTGATATTGAGCAGGCAAAAACTATGCCAAAATGGCTGGTGCAGACTTTGCGTGACAGCAAATTAGATGCACCTTTGTCATATCGTACTCGTTCAGGCTCTCATAGTGCCTCCTTTGCATCAGATTGCTATGCTATGGTTGCATCTAGTCTCTGTGATGAGAATGAGCCTGTTTCTTTTGATGAAGCACAGAATTCAGAAAATTGGATGGTTGCTATGCAATCTGAATATGATGCTATAATGAAGAATGGTACATGGTCTTTATGTGACTTGCCTCGTGGCAAGAAGGCCATTGGCACTAAGTGGGTATACAAGCTGAAGCATAAACCTGATGGTACAGTTGACAGGTATAAGGCTAGGCTTGTTGCAAAGGGTTATGTGCAGGAAAGAGGCATTGATTTTGATGAGACCTTTGCACCTACATGCCGTATGACTACTGTTCGGAGCATTTGTGCACTTGCAGCCCATCATGGTTGGAATGTACATCAGTTGGACATTAAAACAGCATTTCTGAATGGTGACTTGCATGAAGAAGTGTATGTTTTTCAGCCCCGTGGCTTTGTGCAAAAAGGGCATGAAAACCAGGTGTGCAGGTTAAAGAAGGCGTTATATGGTTTAAAGCAAGCACCACGTGCTTGGTATGAGAAGATCCATGCCTATCTGATTGCACATGGTTTTGAGAACAGTCCAACTGAAAGTACCTTATATGTTAAGCGTGCTCATGATGTGCTTCTGATCATTGTTGTCTATGTAGACGACATGCTGCTCACTGGTCCTATTGAGAAGCATATTGCTGATTTCAAGGCTGATTTGCATGCCTCATTTGAGATGTCTGATTTGGGGCATTTGCATCACTATTTGGGCATTCAGTTTATGCAAGTTGATGGTGGAATGGCTTTGTGTTAAACGAAATATATTGACACATTATTGCAGCGTTTTGGCCTTGAAGACTCTAAGCCTATTGCCACTCCTATGGAGACAGGTTTACAATTGAGTCTTCATGATGCTGGAGATGCATTTGATGTTGTTCTCTATCAGCAGGCTGTTGGATGCTTGATTTACTTATGCATTACTCGGCCAGATATTCAGTTTGCTGTCTCACAGATGAGCAGGTTTATGCATTGCCCAGGAGTCACGCATTGGAAGGCGGTTAAGCGCATCTTTCGCTACTTGAGTGGTACTCGGCTACTTGGGTTGTTTTATCCCAAGGGGGGATCACTACCGCCAGATTTGCATGCTTTTTCTGACTCAAATTGGGCTGGTTGCTATGACACTCGTGTGTCCACCAGTGGCTTTTGCTTCATGCTTGGTAGCTCATGTATATCTTGGTTGAGCAAGAAGCAGCCTACTGTGGCCACTTCCAGTTGTGAGGCTGAGTATAGGGCAGCTTTCACAGCAACTGTTGAGTGTGTGTGGCTCAGACGCCTTATGGCTGATTTGGGTGTTGGCCAGTCTTCTGCCACCACCATCTTCACTGACAGTCAGAGCGCATTGGCAGTTGCGAGGAACCCTGTGTTCCATGCTCGCACTAAGCACATTGAGGTGCATTATCACTATGTCAAGGAGAGGTTCTCTACTGGGGAGATCAGCTTGGCATATGTGCCCACGCAAGAGAACATTGCAGACCTTTTCACGAAGGCTCTGCCTAGGGAGAAGTTTGAAGCTTTCCGCAAAGCTTTGGGCTTACTTCCTTTTGTGGAGTGATTTCCACATAGCTTGGCACTTCCTTATACATGAGTGCCAGCTCCTTGTTCACCGCATCACTCCCAGGGGGGATTTGTTGATATATTTAGGTAGTGATGTGTGTGAACACTCTAGGACCGTCGGGGCACTTTTTTCCCTCTTTAGGAGGTTTTTTTCCCCCGGCTTGTATATACGCCTATTGCCCTAATGGGCTACTTATCTTTGTACATTCTCTAGTAATACATTCAGTCTTGTGTGTTGTGCTCCAAGCTTCTTCTTCTTCCTTGTGCTGTTCGCGTGCTTCCGCAGACGTCTAACTCCAACAAGTGTGTCAACACATATCACTACCAAAATATATCAACAAATCCCCCGTGGGAGTGATGCAACATGTATAAGAAAATCCCAAGCTATTTGAAAAGGGATCAATCCACAAAAGAAAGTTGTCCCAAAGCTTTGCGAAAATCTTAAAACTTCTCCCTAGGTAGAGCCTTTGTGAAAAGGTCTACAATATTAACTTGGGTAGGCACATAAGACAAATCAATCTCTCCAGCAAATAGCCTCAATGTGCTTTATCTGAGCATGGAACATAGGGTTTCTCACAACTGTAAATAGACTTTGACTATCAATGAAGATTGTGGTGGCAGAAGACTAACCAACATCCAACTCAGGCAAAAGGTGCATGAGCCACATACACTCAACAATCAGTATGAAAGTTGTCTTATACTTAGCCTCACAACTAGAAGTGGCCATAGTAGGCTGCTTCTTGCTCAACCAAGATATGCATGAGCTACTAAGGATGAAGAAAAAACTACTTGTGTGAAAGAAGTTGGAGAAGCTTGGAGAGACTTAGAAAGTTGAGTTGTCAACTGGTGAAGTTGGTCCAACAAACCAGCATATGACTACACCTAACTCTTTGGATGTGTAAAATAGAACTTTTAGGCTTTTGGTTATTTCAATAAGACCCAATAGGTACTTTGGAACATCAATAAGAACAAGTTGATGCAAGACATAGATCTTGCACCTTGACTAGCTCACAAAAATGGATGGAAGTTATGACTTCAAACACTGAGAGAAGCCAACATAGTTACAATTGGAAACATTTCTATTAAGGGAGTGTCATACATAGGTTTGGCTTGGTAAAATTCATAAAACCTCTAATTTATATCAATCATTGAAGGAGAAATCACCTTAACATTGATTGGATGTCATCTCGATTTTTCAGGGATGTGTAGACAATGACCCCGAGATTGTAAAACTCCAATTTCTGTAAAATTAATGAACTAAATGACTTGAAAATTTATCACATAAGCTAGAAAATTATAACCTTTTTTATGAATGCTTAAACACGTGATTTGGATCTCTATAGATAGAGTAGCAATCTCTATAAGTTGAATGAGTATGAGGAGTAGAGAAAAGAAGTGGCACCAAACAATGATCAAAGAGTATATGTATTGCTTCAAACCAACACTCTACTTAATGTAAAACTATTTTGGAGTCTTTATATAGAATCTTGAGCATCTATCCATGCCTTTGATTCATGAATTCAAATTCAAAGTAAGGTGGGTTTGGTAGTTTAGATTCATTGTAATTTTTTCCTACAATCTAGGAAAAGAGAAAGTTGAAGTCATATCTACTTCTTGATTTATTGATTGAGAATCAATCTCAACCACTTCTAACTTGTGTCTTTTAGGCCTTTTACTCTTTCCTTTCACAAAAATGATCATAAGTGATCAACCATTAATAATGCAAATAAATAATGTGCACATACATGCTATTCTTCAAGGTACATATATGGCAGCATTCAAATTATGGATTTGATGTAGAGCATATCCACCTCAAACATAATGAAAACTTGATGTTCCAATAGCTCTCCCTCAAGCTAAATTATGCTTGATTCTTCATTCTTTGATAGTTTGAATACTTTCCATAGCTTTGAATCTACAAAGCTTTATCCCATCAAGTGCCTTTGTCATCATGTGTGCTATTTGCTTCTCAGTAGGAACAAATGAAATGTCTATTTCATTTGCCATAAGCTTCTCTCTTACAAAGTGGTACTGGAATTCTATGTGCTTTTCCTTGCATGAAAAATTGGATTTGTAGCTAGATGCATTGAACTTACATTATCTCCAATTAAATGAGGTTTGGAACTTAGAAGTCCCAAATCCGAGTACAACTCCTTGAGCCATATTGCTTCTTGAGTTGCAATAGTTAGACCTCTATATTCTACTTCAGTTGAAGATAAATCAATTGTTGATTTCGTCTTGGAAATCCATGACACCAACTTTGAACCTTCCAATGCTAAGTATCCAAAGGTACTTATTCTATCATCCTTTGCTCCTGCCCAAACTACATCAGAATAGATTTTGATATCCAAATATGAAGAGTAAGGATAATAGACACCTTCATTAAGTGTCCCTTTGAGGTACTTGAGTACTCTCTTTGTGAATGCATGAATTGATTAAGCACTCCCACACTATATGTTATGTCTGTTCTTGTGTGAATAGCATATATCAACTAAGCGTTGATACTCTTCAGGATCATCAAATTGCCCAGCTTCATAAACATTTAGTTTATGGTTCAACTCCAAAGGTGTACCTACAAGCCTTGTGTTCTCCAATCTGAACTTGAGAAGTAGGTCTTGAATGTATCTTCTTTGAGTTAGATACATCCCTTGATCTGTATAAATCACTTGCATACCTAAGAAATATGTGAGCTCACCTAAGTCATTGATTTTGAACTCATCTTGCATGTGTCTTCTTATCCTTTGAATGCCATTCAGATCATCACCTATCACAATAATATCATCTACATATACACATAGATATATAACCTCATTGTGATCCCTTTTGATGAATAGAGAAGGATCTGAGTTGCTAGATTTTAACCCTTGATCTTGAAGGTATGTAACCAACGTTTAGTTCCAAGCTCTAGGAGCTTGTTTCAATCCATACAATGTTTCCTTAAGTCTGCAAACATAAGATGTATGATTAGGGTTTTCAAACCTGGTGGTTCTGATATGCATACCTCTTCACTTATCCAACCATTTAGGAATGCATTTTTCACATCAAGTTGGAGGAGTCTCCAATTTCTTGCAACATCTACACTTATCAATGTTCTAATTGTAGTCATCTTTGCAACTAGAGAGGATGTTTCCTCATAGTATATAGCATGATTTTGTGCGCATCCTTTGGCAACTAATCTTGCCTTGTACCTGCAAACTTATCCATTTGATTTTCTTTTAATCTTATATACCTATCCGCAACAAATTACCTTGCGATTAAATGACATCGGAACCAAATCCCAAGTGTCCACCTCTTTCAATGCATCTATTTCTTCTTTCAATGCCTTTTCCCAATTAGGGTTTCCCTTTGCCTCTTCATAGGTTAAGGATTCCTCTAAAATTGAGTCCTTTTCCAAGTAGATTGAATGCTTTGTAACAAATGTGGAATCATATCCATACCTTTCTTGTTGTCTTTTCTCCCTTGTTGACCTTCTAGGTGCTTTCTCGGAGCATTCTCCACACTCTTGCATCTTTGCTTTTCCTCTTGACTTCCATAGCTTTTAATCCTTTTCCTTTTCATCTTGTTCATCATCTGTATCACTTCTTGGATCCTTGAACTATGTATCATGCTTGCTTCCTAATTGATGAGAATCAGAATCAAGATCATATGATAGATTTCCCTTTAGTTTGTCTTCATCATACCAAGTCCTGTGCTCTTCAAACACAACATCCCTACTTGTAGTGAATTGCTTGGTTGAAGGATTATAGAACATGTAACCCGTTTGAGTTGATTCGTACCCAATAAACACTACCTTTGTTGCCATTTCATCTACCTTACCTCTTATTTGTGATGGCACATGAACATAAGATAAACAACCAAACACGTTGCAATGTCCAAGACTAGGTTTTCTTCCATATCATGCTTCATAAGGAGTCATACCTTCAAGTGATTTGGATGGTATTCTATTGAAACGGTACACAGTAGTTGAAATAGCCTTTGCCCATAGATAATGTGGCAATCTCTTTTCTTTAAGCATTGTTCTGGCTTATCTGACCAATGTCTTCTCTTTGCAATTCCATTCAATTGAGGAGAGTACCTGGTAGTCACTTCCCTCTTGATACATTTATCCTACAAGAACTCATCAAAATCTTTGGATAAGTATTCTCCCTCTCTATCAGATTTGAGCTTCTTGAGTGATCTACTTATATGATTCTCCACATGTGCTAGATACTTTTTGAACCAATCAAACACTTCATTCTTACTCTAGATAAAGTACAAAATAGTGCATCTACTATGGTCATCAATAAATGAGACATAATACATTGATCCTGACAATGAAGGTTCTTGACTTGCTCCCCACACATCAGTGTGCACTAAGTCCGATAAGTTACTGTGGATGTAACCTTTCTGGTTGAATGGTTGTCTCTGTGCCTTCCCAATGTGACATGCATCACATTTTTTGATCATGTGTTGCTTTTATTTGTTTGGAAATCCAAGAACACTTTGATCCCTACATATATCTTTCAAGGTTCTTTCATTCACATGAAATAGTGTCTTATGCCACACTTCAAGCTTTTTTAGGGTTTGAGACCCAAAGTTGAATAGAGCTATGCTTTCGGTTTCTCCTACTTCAAACGTAAAGAGCCTATCATGCTTCCAACATCTCGCTATCTTCTTGAAGCCTTGACATGGATCTTCCATAAAAGCTCCATGTTGGGTGAACCTATCTTGCAAGTCTTTCTCAACTATTTGGCCTACACTTATTAGGCTTTTTGTAATAGTGAAAACAGAGTACCTTCCTCAAGATATTTGTCCTTCCATTGGAAGCTTTGACATTACCAATCTTCTCCACACTATTCTTTGTGTTGTCCCTTGCTTGAACTTCATGTCTATGCTTTGGACTTTTCAAATTAGATAAGAGAGCTATGTTGCCTGCAACATGTTTTGAACATCTTGAATCTATGTAGAATAAATGATCATCTTCGTTACCTTCCTTGTGGCTTAGATTCATCAAAAGCAATGAGTCTTCATGTTGTTGATCTTCAAAATAATTGTTGTAGTCCCTTCTATTATGGCCCCTATTGTTATTGTTGAAATTATGTCCACATATGCCTTTATTGCTTCCATATACACCTCTTCCACTTCCTTTTCTTCTCATTGAACCAGCGATTCTGAGTGGTGTGGTTGGTCTTATCACAGATGGCACAAGGATGAACATTCTACCCTTTGGTTTTTTCATGCTTTGGTCCTTTCTTCTTCCCTTTCCACTTGCTTTTGCCTGCAAAGTTATCTTGGGAAATCCCCTCTTCATCTTCTTCCTTCTTCTTGCCTTTCAACTTCTTGTCCTTCTTATCTGCATATAGAGCACTGGTTGAATTAACATGATAGGATTTACCTTCCTTTATGCTATTGTTGGCCTCTTGATTGAAGATTTGTCCAAGAAAGATGTTGAAATTTGGTTGCACATCCATGATGAGATCATAGGTTGTGGTGAAAGATTGCCATTTCTTGTCACCTCTAATCCCATTGAGAATTCACCTCATGATGGTCTCCAATCGATTCCAATTGATTAGTAACCTCCTTGACCTTTGTAACAAACTCAATGATGGTTTGTTTTGGAGTCTTCATTTGATTGAGCTCATTCCAAAGATGGTTCTTCCTTGATTTTGTACTAGCAAAAAAGAAAGTCTCTAGGTCATCCCAAGTCCCTTGAGATGTCTTGCATCCTTTAATATGTTGTAATCAAAAATCAGAGATAGAGTTATGTATGACCTTGCTTGAGCATCCCTTGCACACCAAATTGTGATCTTATTTGTTTCCTATTGTGTAGGTCCTCCTTTGGATCTTGCAATAGGCATTGCTTCATCACTTGATACAATCCCAAACATGAGATATTGAAAATTCACATGGAATCTAAGATGGTTTCCTTTTCTATGACATAACCTCCCCCTCAAGCGTCGAGTTCACAACAAGTGGACAATTGTTCTCTAGCTTGGGTTTCATCCGATTCTTCTTGTGGAATTCACAAACCTTGATTGTTGCTCTCTGAAGATGTTCTAAAAGTTCCAAAGTACAATCACTAACATCATACCCTTTACAATGAATAAGATATTCCAATCTTCCTCGGGAGATTATCAAATATATGACATGTTCATCCTCGAATTCTTCATGATCTACAATCTTGATACGAGCTAAAGGACTAGGTCTCTCTTGGGCTTCCTTGGGTTCTTCTTGAGCTTCTAGTGGTATATTGTGGTGTTTCCTAGATCTTTGATGGAGATCCTTGAGTAAGCACACCTCCTTGATTGAACATAAACTCCTCCTTGTCCTTTACCTTCTTGTTATCTTCATAATATGTATGCTACATATTATTTTTAATGACTTCTAGGGCTTCAAAGATTCTTGACTTGAATTCTTGAGGAATAGTTTCTTGATTACTCAAGACTTCTAGCTCTTGGACTTGGATTTCTTTAAACAATTGATTCTCACACTGAACTACTTGATGGATAGCATCATCTAAAGTACTTACCTGAGATGTAGAGGTTAAATGATCCTTTATTTCATCTCTGAGACCACTTTGAAATTGATTAACTAGATATTCTTCTTGATATGTGGATCCTTGAAATAAATTTTTGAATTCTAATGCAAATTCTACAATCGAGCGATCACCTTGTCATAACCTCCTTTCAAAATCTTGGAGTTTTATACATATATGATTCAAAGTAAATTTGATATTTTTGAATATGGATACAGATTCCATCGTTCTTGACACGGACTTGATATGGACAGTCTTGCCAAAATGTCAAGGGAACAATAGATTGTGCCCTCTAACTATACTAGATAAGATTTCATAATTATACTTCCGATTACAAGATCACACACATAGCGAAAATAATACAAGAATATGTAACTAATACAAGAAGTCCCACAACTCGGGACTCATAGGTATGGATAACTTGACTAGAGATGATACATGAGATCCCACAGCCTGAGATCATAGGTATAAAGTAAGATATCTGGATTAGAAGAACTTCCTTCAAGGAGGTGAACTAGAGACAAGAACTAACTCGATACAATCTCGTACTATGAGATAACAACAAGAAATGGAAGGATGTCCATTATACTAGACTAGACAAGACTAGAACAAAGAACAAAACTAGAACTCGAACTTGAAGGGTACTCACTTGGTGATCATGACTCCTTGAGCTCCCAAAACTAGAATTGGCAAGACTAAGTATATATGTGGCCAACCCCTCCTTATATATCTTTTCAAGGGTGGTTCTAGGGTAGCATATCATCCATGATATCACCAATTCAAAACATGACCTCTAGATATCAGAATCAAGCAAATATATACTCAGACTTATCATTTTGGCATGTTCCAGATGTGATGGTAGCATTAGTTTCTCCAAAATCTTAACCAAACATGATATATAGAAAATTCACATGGTATCTAAGATTTAGGATGGTTTCCTTGTCCATGACAATATCAATGATAGCACCTGTGCCTTTTGCAGACATGGCTGCATTCATTTCATGAATTTTCACATTTACGGTGAACATCCTACCCACTTTGTTTCCTTTGATGATCAACACTCCATTCTATTTGTACTCTTCTACATATAACCCATCAGCATTGAATCTGAATTGTAATCCTTGGTCAACCATTTGTCCAATGGAAACCAGATTCTTTGTTATATTTGTAACATGCGATACATTGGCAAGATGTTTTACTTTCACATCTCCCATGGATAGTGCTATGTTTCCTATATGCTCGATAGGATGTGATGTATCATCACCTGTTTCAACATATCTAGGAATCGGCAATTTCTGCAAAGTAATAAACCATTTTGCATGAATGTTCATGCAATTTGAAGCACTTGAATCATCATACCAAACATTGCCATTCGATTTTGAAACATCGGTAGACATCGTATTCATCATGTGATGTTGGACCATGAATAGCTTCTTCGAATCATCTGCACTTGTTGCTGCATAGTTGTTTTCTTGCCTTCTATTATTTTGATTCTTAAACTTGCAATCATGTTCAAAGTGACCAGGTTTACCACAATTCTAGCATCTTTTACTATCATTACCTGAATCATTTCTTTGGACATTTTTGCAGCATTTTTGGCTCCCCTTGCCTCAAAACTATCCTCTATTGAGATGAAAAATAATTATTCCTACTCTACTAGCAACCATGCAATAAAACAATCTAAGGAGGAAGAAATGAAAGATAGAAAACATGATGAAATGAATTAAAAAGGAAATCACTTACATACAATGCTCTATGAGCATGAAGCCTTAATGATGAGAGTAAGGGCACTCTTGCCAAGAGCTTGAGTTAATGGCTTATAAGGAGTGATGGGAGGCCTTGCTTATATGGATTTTTGGAGAATTCCCTTGCATGTGGGATAAATGACCTTGCATGAGAATGAAAGTGAGTTTGGACCAAAGGGTGGAGCATGGAACTCTAAACCACCCACCTCCATGTGATGAATCTTTTGTTTTTAGTGTGAGGGACTAGTGAAATATGGGATCACTTAGTCCATTGGGTTTTTAGGACTAAGGACATATGGAATCCAAGTTTGGAACATATGGCATCCCTTGGTTTTCATGGACATATGGCATACATGGGATCTTGGGACATCGTATCCCAAGACATGTACTTGGACATTTGGGATCCGAGTGGTCTTGGGGATCTAGGGACATATGGGATTCTTAGACATATAGAGGTTTTACAAACCTAGGGTAGGTGGTGCTAATGAGATGCTTTAAAAGAGATATTCTTTACAAATGGTTGCTTCGAGAGACCCATCCAAATCTTCATCACTTCTTTTCTCACTAATGGTTGCATATTTCTTGGGTTTGTAGTAGTAATTCTCTTCAAGATTCTTGGTTCTCTTGCAAAAGCAACATGGTTTGTACTTTTTATGAGGAGGTTCCTTCTTGTTCAAAAGAGCTTTCTCTTGAGATGGGTTGTGGTTTTGAAGGTTCTTTTCTTCATCAAGGAGGGTTGCTTCAACATCACAAAGGGTTGGTTGTGGAAGAAGCCTAAGTTTGGCGATGATGTGGCCATATGAATCATGGGGAAGACTTGATAGAAGCAAGGCAATGAGTGCATCTTCATCAAGCTTCTTGTCAATGTCCACAAGTTGAGTACACATACTCTTGAAGATATTAAGATGGGAGTTCAAAGAGGAGTTGGGGTCGATTTTAAGATCAAATAAGTTCATAAGGACGGTGATTTTGGAAGATTTGGCTTTAGAGCCAAAATGATGATCAAGTTCTGCCCATGCATCATAAGTGGTGTCCTTCTCATCAATGTGTCTCTCATCATCGGTTTCTTCTCCTTGCCACTAAGAATACCCCATAGGCCTTTCTTCATGAGCTTGTATTGCATTTTGACTTGCCAAGGGTGGAAATGTTGGGCATTGAAGGTGGACTCGTGCTTATCTTCAATAGTCGAGAATGAGGTAGGTGTTCCAATGGAGAAGCTTGGTTAATAAGGGCATTTAGCTCCCTTAGATGCACACCTGAAAATGGAGAGAAAGAGTTTGAGCTGATATACCATGAGTACAAAGGAAGTTCTTACCAATTATGAATGTGGCAATGTCTATTGCTTTAAAAAATAGGAAGATTTGTGTGCAATTCATAACTGTTACAAAAGATCCTTATATAGGCTTTTTAAGAAATTAAAAACAAACTAATTTCTTTTTCTCCTCCTCATACATCATTCAAGTGTTGTGAATGCATTCGAATCATGAGTATATCCCCTAAAGTAAAGGTGCTTAAATTATTTGCATCAAAGAACAATGCATCTTTTAGGCTCCACCAACATCCATATAATAGTTTATAAAGCATAATAGATCAGCTTCGAAAATTAACCTTACACCTTTTGCAATCCTGAGCTATTTATAGCATAAAAAATCTGAGAGAACATGACATTATATTTGGTGTGCATCTAGCCAACCTGGCATCAAGAAGACACATCGAGTTACTAAATTAGGTAGTCCCAAGAATAGCCAAATGGCAGCCCATGAGGCATATTCATTATTGATAGTAGTGTGCCTGACGTCCACTACGCATGAACTAATTGCTTCTCTCTCTCTCTCTCTCTCTCTCTCTCTCTCTCTCTCTCTCTCTCTCTCTCTCTCTCTGCGCAAGGAGAAGAGAATTAGAGTGTCTCTGTGGCACAGAAACATGGCATCCTCATGGTGATCTTCAGCTACTCAGAATTCTCTTATGGTACATAAGTCATGGATCTCGAGTTTGTTCAGATGCGCCGATTTCTCTGTCAGCAGCTCCTCCCCATCATCCTTCTCTTTCATTGCAACAGTGGTGCAGTAATTCAGTTGAAACCGAACCGACGTGCTCTCTGGAGCCAATGTCATGAGTTTTCCTGTCTGTCAAGAGAAAGAAACACCAACAGGCGTTGTTCATGATGTTCCAGCAGCACGAGCTTGGATGATGCGCACCACCGTGAACACTTTTTTTGTGCGAGCTTCAATGATAGTTGTTCCTCTGTTCTCTAAATGTGAGGATAGAAGATTGCTTGCAAATGCATGAGGTGGTCTCCTCCTCTAGAGATTGCTCCCTCCACTCTGAAAAGTGATAGAATGTAGAGATTATGTCTGATCAAACTGGACATTGATTTAGTCGCACAGCTTTGTGACAACTAATCCATCAAATGAACAAGCGGTGGTGGAAGAGGTGTAGAGAAGAACGTTGGCTGCACATGCGCTTGTGAGTGATGGTTTTATTCAAGAACATACATAAACAACATAAAGATGGACACTAGATACTGATCCTGCTTAATGGCTGACATAAATCATGCTTAATGATAAATCAAAAGAGTGCTTAGATTTATTCATTTGAGAAAACAAGGATGCTCTATGATATTAACAAGACATTGATGAAGAAATGCTCAACAAATGAGACATGATTAAGAGAAAGGAAAAATAACAATTATGCTTAATGATAAAATGAAATAGTGCTTAGGAGCTATTTTATTATCAAGATATGGGAGGGCGGGAGGGATTAAGAGTATGATACATGCTAATGATAACAATAACAGAAAACATAATGAAATGAATTAAAAGGGAAATCACTTACATAAAATGCTCTATGAGCATGAAGACTCCATGAGCAGAGTGAGGGCACTCTTGCCAAGAGCTTGAGTGAATGGCTTATGAGGAGTGAAGAGAGGGCTTGCGTGGAGCATATAACTCTCAACATCCTCTACCTTCTACATGATTCTATTATTGACCTTGGTCCCGGTTATTGTTTTCTCTTCGACGTCGGAAGCCTCTTCCTTTGCCAAAGTAGAATATGTTCTCAAAACCAATTTTTCCTTGGGATTTTGAGTCTTCACCAAGGTTCTTTTCTTTGATTATCTGCACGGACACAGATCAATGACATTTAGAATATTTTCGCTCGTTTGAATAGAAGTTCTCAAGTGCTTATATGCAACTCCTAAACTACCAACTTATGAAGTGTTGATCATCATCATCTACACTGATGCCACTAGATGCAAGCGACTTACATATGCTTTTGATTTTCAAGGGTGTATTCACTTACCGACATGCTCTTTTTCTTTAGTGTATGCATCTCGTTATTGAGTTGCAATTTTCGTGCCTTTGTATTGGTCTCATACAATGTGACCAAATTGTTCCAAGCCTCTTTTGGAGTTTTAGCATCATGTACATTCCCAATCATGCTATTTTGTATGCTAATAGATAGCCAATACATTACCTTTCATGCTCCTTGATTCCACTCTTCATATGCTCTTAATTGGTTCACAATGTGATTCCTCTATTCTCTCCTTTGATGTACTTCCAGTAGCCTTTTCCCATCAGCAAATTCGTCATTCTGAATCTCCAAGCATGAAAGTTGTTCTTGTCCAACGTATCTCTCATAAGTTGACTCATTCCATCAGCATTTGCCATTTCTTTAGTGATTCACAACACTATATAAATACTAGGAACAATACATATCACACTATGATGTGACAGTTTGATCTCAGAAAAACAGTGTTCATGTATCAACAATACACAAAATCACTTGAAATTTTGAAGATGCGATATTTGGTATTGTCGAACAAAATGCAAGTTATAGTTTTGCAAATTGACCTGGTTTTTCTCTGAGCCCCACCTTTTAGGATCAAAACGGAGGTCAAGATGGCTCCGAAACTGAAATCTGAGTAAATTTTATAGCAATTTAAGATCATTTGTGAAGCCTTCTCCATCCCTTTCACAAACTCTTCAGGGACGGCCTTCTCTGTGAGCTCTCTACAACCCACTGGCTTTAATACCATATCAAGAGAAAGGAGATAAGGAAGAGAGCTCTCACACACACAAAGAGAGGAGCACACACAGATTGAGGCAAGGAAGAATTATCTTCTTCTTCTTCTTCTTCTTATTCTTCTATTACGTAAGGAAAATATACAAGAATAAGCTTATACAACAATGCAATATATAAAGAAAAATTACATAAGCAAGATCCTAATGGCCACAAATGAGTGAGATGGCAAGAAACAAATGTGTTATCACTCTTGGTAGATAAATCTAGTAAATCTCACTAAATTATCCCTTACATATACTAGTATCCCATTATACGTGTTAGAGAAATGAAAAAAGTGATACGTGTCATCCTCAATCATCACATGTTAAGCTTGATATCTCAACATGTATATGTCAGTCAACCAAAGACACACAGATGAGCAAGAGATGGCTTATGAACATGCCATGCCTCATATGGAGTGATCGATTAAAGTGCTTTTGTGGGACACCTGTTAAGTACATATGTTGCACACATAAGAGCCCAAGCCAAAAACTATGTGGTAAAGCCTAAATTTTGACCATAAACCTTGCCATCTCCATGAGAGACATGTTATTTCTTTTAGCAAAACCATTTTTTTGAGGTGCATATGGCATTGTATGCTGATTTTTTATCCCACGCTCAATCAAAAATGCATTAAAATTAGAAGGCATGTATTCCCCCCTTGATCAGAATGGAGGATGCCTATTTTACATGCTAATAGATTTTCAGCCATAACTAGAAATTGTTTGAAGCACAAGCACTTTAGACTTTTCTTTTAATGGATATAAACACCCATGCCTAGAGAAATCATCAATAAAAGTCACAAACTAAAGGTAGTTCCCAAAAGAAGGTGTCTGCATAGGACCACATACATCACTATGAACCAGCTGTAATTTCTGAGTAGCTCGAACTAAACCATCTTTTTTGAAGGATGAACATTGCATTTTGCCCAAAATACAGCCTTCATATACATGTTTACAAGATGCCTCAAGTTTGGGAAGGGAGGACACTATATCAAATTTTTGCAAGTGTAGCATACTAGCATAATTCAGATGACCAAAGTGTGAATGCCAAAGATTTGTATCTGAGATAGCCTGAGAAGCTTGAACTACACATGTTAAATCATTCATAGATTTTACTTAGCCTACGAATTTATATAGCCCACTTTATGAAAGGCCAGAAGCAATAATGAAATCACCATTTGAGACATCATGAATTGTACACTTGTCATCAATAAATTTGACAACCAAGATAATCTTGAATAACGCTAATATTGATAATGGATTTTTCTTGATCCTTAGCAAATACAAAGCATCTCAAAATGTAAAAGAACTACCACCAGTAGTAGTCAGAATGATTTTACAACCTCCCATTACAAGATATAGGAGTTTTTTGTGCATGTGACAATATTCATTGTAGGGGCAGGCTCAAGTGAACTGAAGAAACTATGCTACAAGCTAATCTTTTTGCTTGCCCAAATATCAAAGTACAAATACATACATACATTGTTCATGAGAGGATGGTTCATAGCTGCAAATAGTAGTAGACACCCATTCTTCATTCTGCACAAGATTAGCAGACTCTATTTTTGGTGTAGTCACCTCTGCAACAACCATTCCATTTCTTTTTCTCTTTTGTAGCCATTTTGGATAACTCTTTATGACATCATCATTTTCTTTGTAGTGTTTACAAAATTATTTTTGCTTTTCTATTTTCTTATCATCTTTGTCTTCCTTCTTTGTGTTGGAGTTTGAGTTCTGCAGAAGCACGCAAATAGCACAAGGAAGAAGAAGAAGCTTGAAGCACAACATATAATACTAAATGTATTACCAAATGAATGTACAAAGATAATTCACATGTTTGGGTTATAGGCATATTTTAATCCAGGGGGAAAAACCTCCTGAAGAGGGAAAAAAGATCCTGGAATTCCTAGTGTGTTCACACACATCACTACCAAAATATATCAACAAATCCCCCCTGGGAGTCATGCAGTGAACAAGAAACTGGCACTCGTATAAGGAAGTGTCAAGATATGTGGAATCAATCCACAAAAGGAATTAAGCCCAAAGCTTCAAACTTCTCCCTAGGTATAGCCTTGACGAAAAGCTCTACAATGTTCTCCTATGTGGGCAAATATGCCAAGCTAATCTCTCGAGTAGAGAACCTCTCCCTGACATAATGATGGTGCACTTCAATGTTTTTAGTGGGAGCATGGAACACAGTGTTCCTCACAATTGCCAATGTGCTCTCACTGTCAGTGAAGATGGTGGTAGTAGAAGACTGACCAACACCCAAATCAGCCATAAAACATCATACCCACACACACTCAACAATCACTATGAAAGTTGCCCTATACTGAGCCTCACAACTAGAAGTGGCCTTAGTAGGCTACTTCTTGCTCAACCAAAATATGCATGAGCTACCAAGCATGAAGAAAAAACCAATGGTGGACACAAAAGTTGATGGAGAATGTTAATCTCCAAAAGAACAAGCTATCCTTGATGTTAGACCACCTCTATATCAAGAATAACTTTAAACTCCAACCAATTTTGTAAGACAAGTGCCAAACTATCAAAAACTTAGCTAACTGTGAAGAAAGTCATTTCTCAGAAAAGTCTGCTGCACATTAATCACTCATTGATTAATCATTTGTGTAAAGTTTCTTATGAAACTTTGTAGAGTATGTCCCCTAGAGATTGCGCACCTCTTCCAAGTTAAAACACTTCAGAATCTTGAGTAGATTATGAGAAATGATTCAAACAATCTACCTATGTCTGAAATTGTCTCTTTGTAGAGTCGACTTTGACACCTACAACTTCTAAGACATGGTTCTCCCAAACTAGAATCCATTTAATCAAATGCTTTTAGCCATAGATGGCTTACCTTCCAACTTAAAGTTTGACTCCTCATTTGTGTAAAACTTTACACTATGCACTGAGCACTGTCCATTTCTTTAACCATCAAATCTGCACCTGTTTCAGAAGACACTCAACACTTTCTCACATATAGATGTTCCTATCCAAAATTCTCTCAGCCTATTTGCAATTGAACTCTCAAACTTTAACCATAGATAGATTAACTATGGACTTAGATGTGTACAAAAGAATTTCTCATAAGATTAAGCACAGAAGGAGAACTAGAGAAAAGATTGACGCACAATTCTCTAAAAACTTTTTCTTATCTTAACTCTTCATACATCTGATGGATGATACATACAATGTTCATCATCTACTCATCTATATTTCATATCTCCCTCTCTTACACTTACTATACGACTATGAGCATGTACTTATATATACATATGAGTATTGATTCGTCATTACTTCAAGTATATTGAAGTATATACAAAACTAATGTACATATAATTTAAAGAACTTTGCTATCTGAATCTTCTCTTTACTTCATGAAACTGATCTTCAATCTTTCCTTCATCTCTTCACTTCTAGGCTTTATATAATCACCAATTATTGATTGTACTGCTCCAACAGCTCCCCCTCAATCATTAATTGTGATTACCTGCATCTTTTTTATTCTTGCCATATCTTTAAATCTCTGCAACTTTGGTCCATCCAAACTTTTTGTCATCATATCTGCAAGTTGATCTTTTGTAGGAGTATGCATAACCTCTATTTCTTTATCAACAACCTTCTCTCTCAAAAAATGATACTGAATCTCAATGTGTTTAGTTCTAGCATGAAATACAGGATTTGCTGCCAAATATAAAGAACTCATATTGTCTCCACAAATGATAGGAGTACTCTGAGCAATATCAAAACTCTTCATAAGAGTCTTTAACCATGTTACTTCCTTTGCAGCTTCTACCATGCCTTTGTATTCTGCTTCTGTAGATGATAGAGCAACTGTATGTTGCTTCTTAGAGCACCATGAAATTAGCTTATCTCCCACATAATACAAATATCCATGTGTTGATCTTCTATCATCAGAATTACCTGCCCAATTTGCATCACTGTATATTTTGAATCTTGTATGTGAAGTATATCCATAATATAGACCTTCTTTAAGTGTGCCCTTGATATACCTAAGTACTCTTTGTCTTGCAATCCAATGTTCCTTTCTAGGACAATGCATGAATTGAGATAGAACTCCAACTGCATATGATAAATCAGGCCTTGTTAGTGTAGCATAAATCAAGCTACCCACCAAACTCTGATAGAGCTTCATATCTTTAAATTCCTCTCCTCCATATCTAGTCAATCTATGATTTACTTCCATTGGAGTTGGTGCTATTCTGCAATCTTCCATTTTAAATTTGGTTAACAAATTTTTTAGATACCTTTCTTGAGTTACATATACTCCATGTTGAGTATATGAAATCTCCATCCCCAGAAAGAATGACAAATTTCCCAAATCACTGATTTTGAATTCTTTCTCCATCTGTTTCTTAATCATGTGTATGCCTTTATCATCTGTTCCTGTAAGTATTATGTCATCAACATAAATACAAACATAAATAAATCCATCCTCACTTGCTTTGACTAACAAGCTACTATCTACTTTTGATGCTTGAAATCCAAGTTCCTTTAGGAACTTTACAAGCCTATAATTCCATGCCCTTGGGACATGCTTCAACCCATACAAAGCTCTCTTGAGCTTACACACATAATTTGGATACACTTGATCTTTGAAATCATCTGGTTGTTCCATGTAGACTTCATCTGAAATAAAACCATTCAAAAATGCATTCTTCACATCTAATTGAGATAATTTCCAACCTTTGCAAGCAGCAATTGCTATGAGTGTCCTTATGGTTGTCATCTTTGCAACAGGACTATAAGTTTCATCATAGTCCACACCATATGTTTGTGCATAACCCTTCACAACAAGCATGGCTTTGTATCTAGATATACTTCCATCTGCAAATCTTTTTGTTTTGTAAACCCACTTACATCCAATGATTTTCTGACTATTTGGTTTAGGAACCAAATCCCAAGTCTCATTTTCCATCAATGCATCATATTCCTCTTGCATAGCTTTTTCCCAATTCTTCTTCCCTTTGGCTTCATCATATGTAGATGGATCTTCATCTGCTTTTAACATGTAAGCATAATCTTTAGTAGTCAAGAATGAAGTATCATAGTTATACCTTGTAGGTTGCCATTTATGCCTAGATGACCTTCTGACTTCTCCACTTCTTGAAGTTTCTAGTTCATCACATTCTGGATCAAATCTTGGCATTTCTTCAACTTCAACCTGTACTTCATTATTCTCATCTTCATCAAATATTTGAACCTTTGATTTACCTTACTTTTGATTCACAACTTCTTCAACATTTGCATGCACATTAAGTTTACCTGTATACCAAGTGCCTTGCTCATCAAATGTAACATCCTTGGTCGCAAGGAATTGCTTTGTGGATGGACTCCACAACCTATAACCCATCTACTTGTCATCATAACCAATAAATACATACTTCTCTGCTTTAGGTTCCAATTTATGCCTCAATTGAGATGGCACATATGCATATGCCAAGCAACCAAATATTTTACAATGATCCAAGGTAGGTCTCTTACCCCACCAAGCTTCATATGGTGTCATACCCTGCAAAGCTTTACAAGGTAACCTATTGACCAAATATGTGGCTGTGTTTACAGCCTCAGCCCACAAATAATTTGGACAATTTTTTTCCTTCATCATGGATCTAGCAAACTCAACAAGAGTTCTATTTCTTCTCTCTGCTACCCCATTTTGTTGAGGAGAGTACCTGCAAGTAACCTCTCTCTTTATACCTGCATTCCACAAATAATCACTGAACTCATTAGAGAAATACTCTCCCCCTCCATCTGACCTTAGTCTCTTCAACTTATGACCTGTGATTCTTTCTGCATATGCATGATAGTGTTTAGATGTATTAAACACTTCTGACTTATCTTTGATCACATAGATTGTGATCCACCTGGTAGCATCATCAACATATATGACATAATATCTTGAACTATTTATACTGAAATCTTTTGAAGGACCCCACACATCTGTATGTACCAATTCAAGTCTTTCTGAATACATAAAACCATGCTTATTATATGATTGCTTATGAGCCTTACCTAACTAACATGCTTCACATCTATATGTCATGTGTTGACCTGCAACATTAGGCAATCCAAGCACTGAACCATTGTTAACCATTTCTTTGATACCTCTTTCATTAAAATGTCCAAGTCTTTTATGCCACAGATCCAATTCAGACACCTTTTGATCTCCATATGTAAACATAGCATGTCCAATATTACCTTGTATCTTTAATGTGAAGAGCCTTCCTTCCTTCTTTCCTGTAACAATTTGTTTATACCCTTGACTAGGGTCTTCAACATAAACTCCATCATTAGTAAATCTTACCTCATATCCTTTTTCCACAATTTGTCCTACACTGATCAAATTCTTTGGAATTGTAGGAACATACAGAAGCTTACTCAAGATAGTGCTTCCATCTTTGGCTTTGACTGAACCAATTGACTTTACTTTGTGCTTTGTATTATCACATGTTTGAACTGTATGATTAATTGCATTATGATCTAGATTAGTCACCAAAGCAATGTTTCCACTCAGATGGTTACTACATCCTGAATCAATATAAAATACTCTCATGTCTTCATGTGAGGCTTCACATGTTGCATTCATAATAAGAGTCGAATCTTCTTTCTGATCTCATGCATAATTGTAGTAAGTGTTATTATAGGATTGATTTTGGAAGCTTCTTCCTCCACCTCTTCCAAAAGAATTCCTACCACCTCTACCTCTGAAGTTTCCTCTCTGATATCTGCCACCTCTTCCTCTTTGGTTAAAGTTCTGATTAAAATTACCATTGTTTTGATTATTATGCCAACAATCATGAGATAGATGATTGATCTTACCACATATCCAACAAGCTCTGACATTATCTTTGTTATTTCTGCCTCTTGCTCTACATCTGCCACTTCCTCTTCCTCTTAGGAAGTTTGTTTGACTTGGAGTACCTTCATCTTCAACTGATTGTTGCTTTCCTTTGCTAGCTTTCTTCTTGTCTTTAGAATACATTGCTTGACCTGCACTCTTATCAACATCTCCTTTGATATCATTCTCAAAAGTTAGCATATGTCCTAACAATTGATTCAAATCAGGAGTGAAATGATCTAATGAAAGTTTTGTAGATAAAATAAAAGGCTTCCACTTCTCATCTCCTCTAAGTCCTGTGAGAATTTGTCTTACCAACTTATCTTCTTCAATATCTTCATCAACTGCACCTAAAGAATCAGCAATGTCTTTCATCTTTGTCACATAATCAGATATTGATTGTGAAGCCTTCTTCTTGAAGGTAGTAAACTCTGCCCATAATGAAGCTTTTCTTGATTTGGTTGTATTCTGAAAATGCTCTTCCAAAGCATTCCAAATGTCACTTGCACTTTCAAGTCCTCTGATATGAGGAAGCAAATAATCATTTACTACCATGTAGATTATGCTCCTTGCTTGAGCATCCTTCTTCATCCAAATCTTTATATCTGCAAGCTCCTCCCTAGTTGGAACACTAGGATCTTTAAACTCTGGATTTTCTTCCTCTCCTGTTATGTATCCCATCAGATCTTTGCTCATAAGATGAGCTTCCATTCTCATAGACCAAGTTGGATAGTTCTCTCTATCCAATTTTTCAATTTGGAGACTATCTCCCATCCTTGCTTCACCTGTAGTCTCAAATCTTTAATCCTTATAAGGAATGAATGTACCTTCACTTCGAGTGTTGCTCCTTTTGATCCTTTTGATGACCTTTATGTGTCTTCCTCCAGTCTTCCTATCACACTTTATTCTTTTGAACCTTCACGATGTGAAATTTGTATGTCTGCAACAATCGGAGTCTTCCTTTCCTCAATTTTGATATGTCCTGCTCTGATACCACTGATGGAGAATGTTAATCTCCAAAAGAACAAGCTATCCTTGATGTTAGACCACCTCTATATCAAAAATAACTTTAAACTCCAACTAATTTTGTAAGACAAGTGCCAAACTATCAAAAAATTAGCTAACTGTGAAGAAAGTCATTTCTCAGAAAAGTCTGCTGCACATTAATCACTCATTGATTAATCATTTGTGTAAAGTTTCTTATGAAACTTTTTAGAATGTGTCGCCTAGAGATTCCGCACGTCCTCCAAGTTAAAACACTTCAAAAGCTTGAGTAGATTATGAGAAATGATTCAAACAATCTACCTATGTCTGAAATTGTCTCTCTGTAGAGTCGACTTTGACACCTGCAACTTCTAAGACATGGTTCTCCCAAACTAGAACCCCTTTAAGCAAATGCTTTTAGCCATAGATGGCTTACCTTCCAACTTAAAGTTTGACTCCTCATTTGTGTAAAACTTTACACTATGCACTAAGCACTATCCATTTCTTTAACCATCGAATCTGCGCCTGTTTCAGAAGACACTCAACACTTTCTCACATATAGATGTTCCTATCCAAAATTCTCTTAGCCTGTTTGCAATTGAACTCTCAAACTTTAACCATAGATAGATTAACTATGGACTTAGATGTGTACAAAAGGATTTCTCATAAGATTAAGCACAGAAGGAGAACTAGAGAAAAGATCGACGCGCAATTCTCTGAAAACTTTTTCTTATCTTAACTCTTCATACATCTGATGGATGATACATACAATGTTCATCATCTACTCATCTATATTTCATCTCTTCCTCTCTTACACTTACTATACAACTATGAGCATGTACTTATATATACATATGAGTACTAATTCGTCATTACTTCAAGTATATTGAAGTATATATAGAAATAATGTACATATAATTTAAAGAACTTTGCTATCTGAATCTTCTCTTTACTTCATCAAACTGATCTTCAATCTTTCCTTCATCTCTTGACTTCTAAGCTTTATATGATCACCAATTGTTGATTGTACTGCTCCAACAGAAGTGTCATATCAACCAGCCCAGTCAGAGTAAAAAAAAATGTAAATTTGGCAGTAGTGATCCCCCCTTGGGATAAAACAATCCAAGTAGTCAGGTACCACTCAAGTAGCAAAAAATGTGCTAACCACTTGCCGATGCTTGACACCTAGGCAGTGCATTAACTTGCTCATCTATGAGATCGCAAATTGAATATCTGTCGTGAAGTATTTCGATGTTGATGCACCATACTATGCTCTCCTTCTCGAGAGCTCCATGATGATATCCTCAGAGAAGAAAACCAAGCTCTAAGCACCACACACAGTACTTTGACAAAGGCTATAGAATGTGCAAACAGGGAGCATAAAACACAGACTTCTTGGGTGTTACAAATGTGATCAAACTTATAGTCTATGGTTGACCAGGCCACTAAAATTTTGGTGTCCATTTGGCCTTTCACATAGACATTAAAGAACATATACAAAAAATTTTGGTGTCCATTTGGCCTTTCACATAGACACTAATGGTAACAAATCCCACTAAAGGCCAATATGATCAAAGTAACTATGGGAGAAAAATGAAGAATTATATAGAATATATGAGTAAGTATATAAACTATACCTCCCATGTAATGGGCACATTACACAGTATACAAGTGATTGTGTAAGATCATGAATCAAGTAACCCCCATCAAGTGACAAAATTGTCAAAAGCTATCCTGTTGTAGAGCTTTAGTCAAAGCATTTGCAATATTATCTCGATTATGAACCTTCTCAAGAATAATGCGCTCAGTGGCTAAGCAATCTCTAATGAAGTGATACCTCACCTCAATGCGCTTTGTCTTTACATGATAGACCGAATTCTTAGCAAAACCATTGCCACTCTCACTATCACTAAGCAAACGAGGTACATGTGGAGGTAGACCCATATCACAAGCAAGACAAGAAAGCCACAATGCTTCCTTACATGCCTCACTTGTTGCAACATACTCTGCTTCTGCAGTGGAAACAGTTGTACATTCTTGAAGACGAGATCTCCAAGAGATAGCACCTCCAAAAAAATGAAAAATGTACCTTGATGTAGACTTACGATTGTCTATACAACCAGCATAGTGAGAATATATGTAACCCGTAATGGATGATTTCCCTCTACCTAATCATAGACACTTGTCTTTAGTGCCACTCAGATATCTCAAAATCATTTTGACCACTTCCCAATGTTTCTTGCTCGGATTAGACATATATTTGCTCACAACTCCCACCACAAATTCAATGTCTGGTCTCGTAGCTACCATAGCATACATGAGACTACCAACAACAAACTGATAAGGAATTTTTGTCATGAATTCCTTTTCCTCATTTGATTTGGGGCAATCATCCTTGCTCGATTTCACATATGTGGATAAAGGTGTATTCAATGCCTTTCCACCCTGCATATTGAACCTGTGAAGCACTTTGGATATGTACTCACTTTGAGACAAGTATATGCATCATTGACTCCTATCACGAGTAATGTGCATGCCAAGATTATGTTTGGCATCCCCCAAGTCCTTCATATCAAATGTTTGACTCAACTTCTTTTTTATAATTGACAAGTCATAAGAGGACTTCCCAGCAATCAACATATCATTGACATAAAGTATCAAGCATATCAAGCTGCCATCAGAGCATCTCTTTGTGTAGATACAATGATCCTCATTGCTTTGTGAATAGCCTTGGGACGTCATAAAAGCATCCAAATTTTGGTACTATTGTCCAGGGAACTGTTTAAGTCCATATAAGCTCTTCTTGAGCTTAGAAACTAGAGTTTCTTTGCTAAGAACTACACAACCCTCTAGCTATTCCATATAGATCTCATCTATAAGATCTCCATGCAAGAAAGTAGTTTTCAAGTCCATTTGGACTAGCTCTAAGTCCTCCATTGCAATGAATCCAAGCAACATGCATAGCGTAATCATCTTGACCACTAGAGAGAAGATTTCCTTGAAATCAACGCCATATTTTTGCTTAAAACCCTCTGCAACAAGTCGTGCTTTATACTTTGGAGAAGCACTATCTGATGTGAATTTCAGCTTGTATACCCATTTACATGGTAAAGCTTTCCTACCCTTTGGCAAAGGTACTAAATCCCAAGTACCATTCTTATGGATAGAGTCCAACTCACTCTTCATGACACACTCCCACTTGACATGATTTTTTGTCTCCATAGCCTCTTTGTAGCAAGAAGGCTCACTAGTATATTTTTGAATAACAATTCAAAACCTAGAACATATTTATCAAGTGGATGTGAGACACGTGTAGAGTGTCTCAATGATTACTGAGCAGGAACATTTGCAGACTGATCTCGTGGGACATTCTCTTGAACATCCCTATGTGCAGCATGGAGGACTAGTATCCTCAAAAACCACTCTTCTCAATTCAACCTCCTTAATGGGTTGTTTATGCATCTTTGACTCATTGAAAATGACATCACTACTTCTAATCACTAGTCATGTTTCAAGATCCCATAAGCGATATCTAGATTTTCCTTCTCGACCATACCCAAGAAGAATGCATTTCTTTGACTTATGGTCCAACTTTTGTCTAACATTCTTGGGTATATAAACATATGCTTCACGCCCAAAAACTTGAAGATGATCATAATATGGTGGATTCCCTATCCATAACTTTTGTGCCACTTTCAGACCTTTGGCAGTACTAGGTGAAAGGTTAATCACATGAATTGTAGTCAATACTGCTTTTGGCCAAGAGCCTTGTGAAAATTTCGCATGATGCAGCATAGAAACTACTCTATCCTAAATAGTTCTATTTGTCCTTTCAGCTACACCATTTTGTAATGGGTTATAAGGAGTTGTAGACTCTCTACGAATTCCTCTATACTGAAAAAAAAGACTGAATACATGTGAGGTATACTCACCCCCATTATATGAACGTAAAGCCTTAAGCTTAGTTCCTTTTTCAATTTCAACTAAAACAAGACATTTTCTGAAAGTAGGGAATATGTCATCCTTTGTTTTGATAGGATATACCTAGATTTTTCTAGTAGCATCATCTATGAAAGTGACAAAATAAAGAGATGCACCTAATGACCTCGTGGGCATAGGACCACACACATCTGTATGAACCAGGTCTAGAGGCTGAATTGAAGAGTCAATGTGCATCTTGTAAACATTCCTTGTTTGCTTTCCATATTGACAATGCTCATAAAATGAAAAATCATAGAAAGATAACACAGGTAAGTAGCCGGAATGAGAAAGATTTTCCATTCCACTACATGATATATGGCCCGAACTACCATTCCAAATACAAGCCATAGGTTTTTTAGTAACAACTAACAAGTGTTCTTTCTGTAATACAAATAAAGGATAAAGTGAGAAAACTTTTCCTCCTTTTTCAATAACCATATTTCCCTTTGATATGCAAAAGGAATGAGCATTAAAGATCACCTTGTAACCAAGGTCATCAAGTTGACCAGCTGACATCAAACTATGTGATAACCGAGGTACATGGCACACATTATGCATGGTAAATTTTGAACCATCAATGAATTGCACAACCATATATTCAATCCCCACAACATCACACTAGTAAGAGTCACCAAGTCTCAGAGTACCAAGAGACTTTGCTGCATAATTAGAGAACCATTCTCTATATGGTATCACATGGAAAGATGCACCAAAATCTATTATCTGTGTGTGGGAAAGAGAATCAACCATAAGAGCCTTAGTTGGCATAGTGCTATCAAGTGTCAACACATTAGCATCATCAGGAATAGCATTAATTTATTCAATCTTCACAATCAAAGTAGATGATGTAGGTAGCTGTTTAACATGCCCATCAACATTATGTCCTTTACCTTTAGCATTCTTTAATGCATAACAGTCTTTCTTCATGTGTCCTTTCTTATGACAATAATGGCATTTGATATTCCTCTTCCTTGATTTACTTCTACTCTTATTTCATTGACTATTCTTTTCCTTGTTCTTGCTCTTACCACGTTGTTGATTCTTTCCTTGGTAAGAATCACAAACATTATATGCATCTCCACTTTGAGTGAAACCATAGATTTTCTATGAATCTCCTCACTCAAGAGTGCTCCACATATGTCATCATAGATTGGTTTACCACCAGGCGCACTATTGCTAATAGCTGTGCAAAACATATCCCATGATGATGGCAAGGTGCATAATAATAAGACTGCTTTCATTTCATTATCCATATCCATTTTTTGAGCCTATAACTAGGAAAAAATAGCATAAAACTCATTTAGATGAGCAGCAACACTATTTGTGTCCTTCATGCAAAGGTCATATAACTTTCTCATCAGATACACTTTATTTGATGTTGTCTCTTTTTCATATGTATTGCATAACTTCTCCCAAAGCTCCTGTGTACTTTCATAGTTTAGTATTGTAAAGTAAATATTATCTGATAGGTGCAATCAAATGGTAGACCTCGACATTTCATCTAACTCATCCCAATCATCTGCATCCATGTCAGTAGGCTTCTTTGAGATTCCATTTACTGGCTTCCATTGCCTCCTTTGAATTCACACATCTTTAATCTGATTCTTCGAAAGAGCAAAGGTTGTGCCATCAAATTTTCGGATCTCAAAATGGTCTTTGACTTGCAAGTCATAGCTCCTCCTAAGAACATTGGCACTATACCTAGATCCACCAGATGTGCTTGAGAGCTCTGATGCCATGATGATAGAGAACTAAATAGAATGATACTTGAGCTAGAAGATTCCAAACACCACTAAGGCTCAAAGAAGGATGACCAAGTGCCAGATTCTGGGAGAGAATTCAGCAATCTTCCCAAAAAAATGAATTAATAAATAGTAATGACCAACCAAAAGGATTATGTGAGAATAAGTGTCTCACATCAATGAGTGTATCAAGGAGTAAATCGACCGCTATATTATTGACAAAACCAAGAAATTGGAAAAATTTTGCCAAAGTATCCTCTGCAAAATGAGCATATGACAAAGTGTCAAAATCCCATAAAACTGCAAGTACTAACATGCTTACCTATATAGCAAATCATTGACTCCACTACATATGATCAATTACCCAAAAGAAACCAACTAGGCTTATCGAGCACCTATGAACAACTATCATACATCTCCTCTGGCAAGGTTGGGTAAGTCTTCCACCTACATCACCAAAGAGACCCCAACATCTGGGTGTCTCCCAATTAAGAAAACCTCACCACAACCCTCTTTATCAAACATAAAAGGCTTTATGCAAAAAATGTAACCACTATATCAATGACCACATGGATGTACATAAGCGGTATCCACAAAAACATATAGTGTTTATGTTCTCAATATATGCAGTAAAATGGCACTGAAAAACTGAATTCATTTCCTAAACACTAGCCAACAACACCTACAAGTTTCTATCAACTCTGTTCTTTAGGCTCAAAAACCTACATAGACTTCTGGTGGCTACTCCCACCACAACTAAAACCTTTAAAGAAACATGTAGATTAACAAGTGTGGCTGAGAGCATGGCCCAAGAGGTGATCATTCATTGTTGAAGAAGTACAAAGAGCACTCTTCTTGATGTTCTTGGACCTCTCTGGAGAGAACTATGCACGAAAGTACTCCAAAATGGCTCCAAAAATCATCCCAAAAATGCTTCAAAAATAGGCTTTGAAAGCAAAGAATGAAGCTTTGAGGGCCCAAAACGTGTTGAAGATAATGTTGACCTTAGTCTTTCCCCTTCTTAAAGCACCACAAGAGTGTAGCTTAGTGGCAAGAGATTTCCATGGTTAAGCGAGCTCTAGGGGAACACTATTGGGATGGGTGACATCCGAGAAAGCACTGGGACATTAGGGCAAAAAGTGAACCCTGCATGGGCCTTGTAAGGATCCCTAATTTTTAGGAATTAAAATTAACAAAAGAGGGATTAAGGCCACAAAAAAAACCACTAGTGGTTTTGCAATAAAATATTTCTTTTAAGGAATGTGCGCATGTCGAATATAGTCATGGGAGATCGTATCCCTTGGATAATCACACACAAACGGGTATGATCTTCTTCAGTGTGCCTATCAAAAGAAGACAAAAGTTATCCCAAGTAATGAATAGTCCTGGGCATTCTTATTCATTGGATGAAATGCTCACGGAAGGCTTGGATCGAAAGGAGTTTATTTATCACAAAAAGACAAATTTTGAAGCATTCAATGAAGTGAGAGAACATGTAGACTGACAGAAAAAGACAAAAGAGGAGGCACAGTTCCGTTGCGGGGTGAATTCTCCTACATCGGATCAAGAACCAATGGTTGTGACTTGATCTTGGGATCCTCTCAAGAATAAGGCTTCACAACCATTGGATCTAGAAGTGATCCAACGGCTACAACCCAAGGCATTCCGAAATTCAAGGCAAATGAATCCGGACCACTCCCTTTTAAGTCAATCCAATGATGAAGATAAAAGGTGCATTTTTTCAATATTCTCAAGCTAAATCATTAGATCTTTGCCACATCTAAGGGAGCATATTGTATGCCGACTTTTGTCTGACATTTAACATGATCCATTAGATCCTTGAGTTCATCCAATGGCTATGATTCAAAATCTATGCCTATCAAACCACTTTTGGAGAAGAACTCGTGGTTTTCCTTCATACCACCTTTGACCACAAAGAAACAAGGGAAGCCTATGCCTACTCTAGGTGATTAAGGGAGTAGACTGTGGCCACCACCCTCTTCTCATGTGTCTAATCATCTCTTAATCTAAAAGGCCCATGCAGGGTTCATTCTTTCCCCTAATGAACCTCCATCTTCCTTGATCATTGAGGTCCTCCCTCGCATGTAGCCAACGGCAACAACGATGACTTTGGTGACTCGGATTACAAGGTATGCCAAGGTCTATGCCTTTGTCGCTGCCTTAATCAAAAGCCTTGGGTGGGTGCTTGCACAAAAGGAACAAAGCTTTTGCATCAAAATGCTATGATACCAGTGAAGTATTTTGATGATGATGCACCACAGTGCGCTCTCCTTCAGCTCCATGAAGATTTCCTTAGAGTAGAAAACCAAGCTCCAAATGTTGCACATGGTGCTCTACAAAGAGGCTACTGAATACACAGAAAAACACAGTTACACAGGGGCACGAAACACAGACTTCTTGGGTGTTACAAATGGTGTCCAACTTACAATCTATGGTTGACCACGCCACTATATGTTTTATTAAAGAACATATACAAAAATGTTCGATGGCCACTTGGCCTTTCACATGGACACTAACGATAACATGTCCAAGTAATGCATAAGTAAATCATGCATCCAACAGCTTGCTGATAGAGAATAGCATCAAATGCATCTCCAACATCATGAAGAATCAACCATAAACATGTCTCCATAGGAGTGGTAATAGATTTGTAGTCTTCAAGGCCAAAACACAGCACTAATGAATCCATATATTTTCTTTGACACAAAGCTATTCTGCCATCAACTTGCATAAGTTGAATGCCCAAATAATGATGCAAATGTGTCAAAACCATATAATGCCTTTTTCAACCTGCACACCTTGTTTTCATGTCCTTTTGGCACAAAACCATGCGGCTAAAAAACATACACTTCTTCATGCAATTCATCATTCAAAAATGCACTTTTAATATCCAACTACTGTATGTTCCAACCATGATGAGCAGCAAGTGCACATATTCTACAAAGTCGGCATGTAGGTGCAAAGGTCTCATCAAAACCAATGACTCTTTCTTGAACATAACCTTTTGCAACAAGCCTAGCCTTAGACATGTCAATTGTTCCATGAGGCTTATGGTCCAGCTTGTATACCCACTTAGTGCCAATGGCCTTCTTGCTAGAAGTCAAGTCATATAAAGAGCAGGTACCATTTTTCATAATAGCATCATATTTTGATTGCATAGTAGCCATCCAATTTTTAGAATTTTTGTGTGTCATTTAATGAAACATGCTCATTCTCATCACAATGACTAGAGGCAGCCATCGCATAGCAATCTGATGCAAAAGAAGAACTATGAGAGCCTGAACGAGTATGATATGTGTTGGGGGATTCTTGGACAAGAAGGGATTTGAGTGTTTGTAGGAGAAAAGGGAAAGACAAAAAGAAAGATACACACTGGAAGCCTCTGTCGATTGATTATAATAAGACAAATACAATGTTGAAGCACAATACAATCCAATGCTTCTACGCAAAATCCCGCAGAGTGCTCAATTACAAAATAGCAAATACCCAAGGGACTTGTTGCTGCCGGCCTCCAGTGCACCAAACCTCCACCTTCTCCAAGCCTGCACTTGTGCACACCTTGCACCAAGCTTCCACTAAGGGTGAGGGATGGGTACCTTCTGTCGGCATGCACACACTTCAATAAGACCTTGGGATCATTGGGGGACTAGCTTAGCACTTCTCTGCACACTTCCTTGGTCACTCTTCATGCACACCTAGCACTTCACTTCTCTGCGTTGCACACTGTGTGTCTCTTGCACTTCTCTCTCTTGCCTTGCTTAGACTATGCTTACTCTTGCTTAGTCTTAGAATGGTCCAAGAATAATCATTGCCTTCATTTGAGTGTCGATTCACGTACGCTCCTAACTGCAAGAGTATCTTGGTGCTCACTTTGTTGTCCCAAGATTGTCTTCACAAGTGGGCAGCCAACGACTCCCTGTTTTGTCATGTAGTGACTTTAGACTAAAACAAAAATTTTAATTGGGGGGGCCATACTTTCACTTTTGCATATGCTGCCGCTTCACATACCTTCACATTTTCCTTTTAAGTCTTCACTTTTGCACATAAGAGAAGGTTCACCTGAACCTTCCAAAACACTTTAAAAACACTTTGAACCTTAGGGAAATTAGAGAAATACCTCTGCAACCTCCAACTCACTTTCTCCAATTTACCCTTTGTGGACAATTAATTGTGCACTACCTGTGCACTTTGACACTTGCACTTTAGCACTTTGACTTTGCACATGTTGACTTTGACCTTGACCTTATTGACTTTGACCAATTTGACTTTGACCTTTTTACTTTGACTATAGTTGACTTTGATTGCGGTTGACTTTTACCAATATGACTTTTATGGGCTCAACAATATGATAGAGGTGCATCTAATTTGTTATTTTGCAAAGTCTACTCTAGCCATTTAGGCATAGTTTTTGCCTCCTCTATATCAACCCTCTCATCAACGAGTGCATCATGTAACTCTACATCAGGAATAGAATGATCTGCATCATCATGTGGAACCTTTAGAGGCTGAGAAATTCCCTCATTTGGACCAGTGCTAGACTTTCCACTTGTAAAAAGAGGCAACATAGTGTAATACATTTCTTTGAAGCTAACTGGTGTCTCCTTAGAACATGAAACTACTGGTTGAATTGAATCTTCCACAGAAACAACATCACGGCTAATCAAAATGCATTTAGCTTATGGATGATACAGACAATAGCCGCCTTCGCTTTGAGAACTATACCCAACAAAAATACATTTCACTACTTTATCATCCAATTTCTTACCTTGTTGTTCACGCACTAAGGCATATGCCAAACAATGAAAGACACAAAGATGAGCAACAGATGGCTTGCAACCATGCCAAGCCTCATATTGACTGATAGAGTGCAATGCTTTAGTGGGACACCTGCTAAGTGCATATGCTGCACACATAACAGCCTCAAGCCAGAAACTATGTGATAAAGCCTGACTCTTGACCATAAACATCGCCATCTCCATGAGTGGCATGTTCTTCCTTTCAACAAATCCATTTTGTTGAGGTGTATATGGTATTGTACACTAATGTTTTATCCCACGTTCATCCAGAAATGCATTAAAATCACAAGTCATATATTCCCCCCTCGATCAAAACAGACAGTGCCCATTTTACATGCTAGTAGATGTTCAGCCAAAACAAAAATTTTTTGAAGCATATAAACACTTTGGACTTTGTTTTCAATGGATATACCCATTCATGCCTGGAAAAATCATCAATGAAAGTCACAAAGTAAAGATAGTTCCCAAAAGAAGGTATTTGCATAAGACCAAAAACATCACTGTGAACAAGCTGCAATTTCTGAGTAGCTCATAGTAAACCATCTATTGGGAGGGAGGAATGTTGCATTTTGCCCAAAATACAACCTTCACAGACATGTTTACCAGGTGTCTCAAGTTTGGGAAGAGAGAACACCATTTGAGATTTCTACAGGTATAGCAAACTAGAAAAATTCAGATGACCAAAGCGTGCATGCCAAAGCTTTGCACATGACATAGCTTGATATCTTGAACTACACATGCTAAATCATTCCCAGATTTTGTATAATATATGAGATTATACAGTCAACGACATAAAATGCCAAAAGTAATAATGATGTCTCCATTTGACAGATCATTAACTCTACATCTGTCATCAATAAATTTCATAGCCAAGCCAAACTTGACTAATGCTAAAATTGATAATAGATTTTTCTTGATCCTTCACATAAATAAAGCCTGACGATGCAAAAGAACTACCATCAGCATTATTCAAAATGGTCTTAACAACTCCCATGATAGGATAAGAGGAGTTGTTGGCACATGTGATAGTATTCTCTATAGGGGCATGCTCAAGTGAAGTGAAGAAACTGTGCTGCGAGGTAATATGTTTTGTTGCCCCACTATCAAAGTACCAAACATATTATTTTACTATAGACATACACTTTTCATGAGAAGATGGGTCATAACTGCAAATAGTAGTAAATGCCCATTCTTCATTATGCACAAGATTTGCAGACTCTAATTTGAGTATAGAGGCTTCTGCAACAACCATTCCAACCTCTTTTTTCTTTCCCTATTTTGCAGCAAGTTTTGGACAACTCTTTATGACATGATCATTTCCTTTACAATATTTACAAAACAATTTCTTGTTTTCTACTTTTTTCTCGTCTTTCTCATCCTTCTTTGATTGTGTAGAATTAGCAGATTTGTGCATACTAGTAGATGAGCTCCATTTACCTTTGCCCTTTTGACTAGCCATGAAAGCTTGATTTGCAACACGCATAATGGACTTATTCTGCCTAGACTGATCTTCCTACAACAAAACAGAGACTAACTCCTCAAATGTTAAGGCATTTGGATTTCCTTTCATCATCAATCAAACGTTAGAAGCAAAACTCTTATATAAATCTAAAAGACCATTTAGAGCAGTCTTTACAAGTGAACTATCAACCAAGACTTCATCAGCAGAAATCAACTGCTCCTTCAAATCTTTGATCTTTGTCAAAAAATTGTCCATGGAATCTTCTTCATTCGTGTGTTCACTCTCCAATTGTTTTTGAAGGTAAGCAACACGAGCCAAAATTATCAAATCGAAGAGCTACAGAGGTTGCATATGGGAAAATGTGCAACATATGGTGAGATGAGGTGAGAATAGACAATGTGGACCATGTGTTGAGAATAAAAAAACATGTAATAAATGTGCTCAAAACATTTGGGTTTTGACCAAAAGTCAGAGAAAATGTTTTGAATTTTGAAAAATTAAGTCAAAAAATGAATCCAGAGGTGCCAAAATACATGAAAATGACTCCAAATTTGAAAAAAATGGCCATCCGATGCACGATCCAGAGCCAAAAGGTTTTGAGCCGTGAAAAATAAAAAAATAAATTTTTATATATATATTAAAATATAAAAAGAAAAAATAAAAGACGATGACTCCGTTTTTTTTTTTAAGTCGAACACGCATGGTGGCAAAAGTAAAATAAAAAAATAATAAATAATAAGTAATAAGTAATAAATAAATAAAAAATAAAAAAATAAAAAATAAAATGATAAAAATAAAATAAAATAAAAAATATAAAAAACAAACAAAAACAAAACAAAAAAATAAATTTAAAAAATCGGGGGGGAGGGGGGGGGAGGGGGGGGGGGGGGGGGGGGGGGGGGGGGGGGGGGGGGGGGGGGGGGGGGGGAGGGGGGGGCGGGCGGCGAGGGCGGGCGGGTGGGATGGGGGGAAAGAGAGAGAGAGAGAGAGAGAGAGTATATATATTTTTTTAATTCCGAGTTTTTTTTTTGGAAAAAATTCCTAGGGGGAGTTTTTCTTCTTTTTTTCCATGGAAAATATCCAAAATTTAAAAAAATAGAGAAAAATTCCAAAAAATTTACCAAAAAAAAATCAAAAAAATTCTGAAAAAATTCCCAAAAATTCTCTACAAGGTCTAGGGCAATTTCCTCAATCAAAACCACAGAGAGCTTCCTTTATTCCTCTAATTTGGCAAGAAAATGACTATTGAAAGGGATGAAAAATGCTAGAAAAAATTCTAAAAAATGCTTGAAAATTTCCCAAAAACTCCCAAAAATTTCCAAAAATTGTACCTTTGCAGAGGTTATGAAATGCCTTCTAAATTTGCTAAAAACTCAAGAAACAAGCATGAAATGGATAAAGAAAACTACTAAAACTGAAGCAAAATGAAATGAGAAGGCTATGTACAACCTGGACAAATTTTGCAGTTTCCAGGTGATCCATAAATCTTCACTTTTGTTGATGATTGGTCTTGAGCCTTGATATGTTGACTCCGAAAAACTCCTCCATAAACTCCAATTGTACTGCATTTCATTGGTTTTGTCTTTTTGTTTGTCATCTGATAGGGGTACCCTAAATCCTTTAGTAAACTATTGTCTCCTCCATACTGCAACTTGTGTATCTTTGTGTCAGCAACTTTATAGCTTAATCTGCAAAAGTCAATTTTTACTATTCCAGCTTCTTCATCCAATGGAACCCTCTGTTTCCAAAGACTTGCAGGTACTCCTTCCACATTCTTGTAAAGCCCTACACTTGCTATCATTAAAATTGACATAACAAATGATATCCATACTAGTATCCATAAAAAGTGGCCATTGACATATGATTTGAAGTAACTTCATCACTGCTATGGCCTTTGACTGAGACTGTTTCACTCAAATCAGTAACCTGAATGATGTCCTCTTTTTCTTCATATGTTTCCTCTCTACTTGAGTTTGGAAAAATTCCATAACAGTAAGATGGGTCGTCTGCATGGAGCCAAGCCAACATGTTTTCATCTTCATATAAATTTGCTCCTTCAAATAGATCTGCTTCTGGGTTGTCCAACAATTCTTCTTCCATACAAATACCAATTGTCTGCATCATGCTAGTATTTCTCTGATTGTCTGGTCCTTCTTCTAAAATTATCTGTTGCAAATCTTTTCCCTCTTGCTTTACCCACATTGTGTCCTTGCCCCAGTCATGTAGCACATTGGCATGCCTTAACCAAGGTCTGCCAATTAACAGGGGGGAACTTCCTTCTACCTGTGGCAGCCTTAAAACAACAAAGTCCAAGTTAAAGGTGGTACCTTGTATCTTGACTGGGACTCCAGGGACCACTCCCATAGGCCTTACTATGCTTTGGTCTGCCATTGTTACCGTGAAGTTGGCACGCCTAGAAGGGTAGTCCAATCTTTTTCATGGTATATTCAGGCATCAAGTTAATGCCAAAACCACCATCCATAATAACTCCTTGAAACTCATGACCTTTGATAGAGACTGTTAGCCGAGGGCTCTTGTAATCTGTGAGGGGTGCTTCTGCTACACTTTTATCTTTATGCATAACAGCAGCCTTTGCCACTAAACTTGTCGTGGACATTTCATCAATTATCTGCAAGAGTTCTGACCTGAATTTCCCATCCATCTTTATTAAATAAAAAAAATACTAACCTCCTTTTTCATGGACTTGAGTAGTCTGGAAGCTTCTGATTCTTTAAGAGCCTCGGCTCCATTTGACTTATCAAACTCCTCGTGAGCCCTGTTGAATGTGTGTCCAATGGCATCACTGGTACCTATGAAATTTTCATTTTTCCTTGTGTCTGCGCATGTGGTGGTTTTGTTCTCTGGTGCACCTTTGTCTTTGTTCAATCCATTAATCATTGATTCTTGACCTATTTCCACTTGAGCCTTCCCCTTGCTTCTTGTCTGCACTATAAAAGATTCAATTTCTTCTAACTGCACCACCCTGGTAGATGGTGATGGCATCTTGGCTTTATCTATCCTTTCTTCTTTGCACACAAAAATCATTTGAATGTGGGGCCCAGATATAGATGCTTGGTTCTTAGGAAAACAATTAGTATAGTGGTCTCTGGCCTCTGGGCAGTTCCTGCAGGGAGGGGCCTTTTCTGGGAGAGTGCACCTACTTTGATAGTGCCCACATTCTTCACATCTGAAACAAATAATTGGCATCCTTGGCCCATTTCCAAATTTATCCCTATGTCTAGGGTTGTAATTGTTACCTTGATTTGGTGCAGCTACCATCACATTTGCTAGAGGTAGGGGTCCTCCTTGTGTCCAATATGTTGTTGCAGGCATTCCTCTTGATTGGCATTCGTGGGCCTCATGACCAGCTTTCCTGCATAATTGGCAAGTCACACTTAACAGAGGACATTCACTTACTATATGACCTTGCTTGCTACACATGATACACCAAAGTCCACTCTTGATGCCACCCCCTTTGAGTTCCTACAACTCCTGTCGCTGCTGAGCCAATTCCTCTGCTTGGACCTCCTCCTCCTTTTGGAGCTTTAGTGCTTCAATCTCCCTCCTCAACTAAGTAACAGCATTCTCCTCCTCTTTGTGGGGATTATTCCTTTTTAAGCCCTCCAACTCTTTCCTTAGCTGGATTACTAGATCCTCCATTTCTGTGGAATAGGGTGGTTGAGAAGAAATGGCTCCATACTGTTGCCTTATCTACTCCAGCCGCGTAGCTGTGTTGATGAACTCCTCTTAGGAGGCTGTGGGCAACACTAATTCCTTGATTTTACATTGGGTGGTCACTGGAAGTGGCTTTGCTAGCCATTTCTAAACAAAAAAAATCATGTGGTGGATCTGGCAATTTAGCCATTAGTGCCTTGGCCCTAGTCACAAACTCTGGGAACTTTTCGCCTGGACCCAATCTCAAATTCTCTAATTCCTCTATGATGATCTCTATAGTATTTCCATGCTAAAATTGATTTTTGAATGCATCTTTCATTAAGTCCCAAGTTGTAAAATGGTTCTCAGCAAACTGGCTGAACCATCTATCTGGTAATCCTTCTAATGAAGCAGGGAAGAGTCTCAAAAAGGCATCCTCTCTTCCCATTAAGCCTCTAGTTTTGCATAGTGCTAAAAACCTTCCAATATGCTCGTTCGGAACTTCCTGAGCTAGGCCTTTGAAAGAAGGAAATTTTATATTCAATCTTGATAGTAGGGTTTCCAAGTCTACCTGACCAACCATGCTCCTTACTGATGAAGTTGATGAAAGTGGACTAGATGATCTTCTAACAGCCTTCCTCCTTGTTTTCTTGCAGGTGACCCTCAATGTTTGGGACCGAGTTGCAGTCATGAGCTGCTCATAGTCCTCTTAGCATGAGATAATTGATAAGAATATGTACCTCTTAGTCCACTCAACTAGTACTGTCGACACTTCAATATTGCTTCTCCAGCTGCAATATATCTTCTCCTATGCTCAAATCTCCTTGGAGGTCCCACCGTGCGTGCCAAATTTTGTTGGGGGATTCTTGGACAAGAAGGGATTTGAGTGTTTGTAGGAGAAAAGGGAAAGACAAAAAGAAAGATACACACTGGAAGCCTCTGTCGATTGATTATAATAAGACAAATACAATGTTGAAGCACAATACAATCCAATGCTTCTGTGCAAAATCCCGCAGAGTGCTCAATTACAAAATACCAAATACCCAAGGGACTTGTTGCTGCCGGCCTCCACTGCACCAAACCTCCACCTTCTCCAAGCCTGCACTTGTGCACACCTTGCACCAAGCTTCCACTAAGGGGGAGGCGTGGGTACCTTCTGTCGGCATGCGCACACTTCAATAAGACCTTGGGATCCTTGGGGGACTAGCTTAGCACTTCTCTGCACACTTCCTTGGTCACTCTTCATGCACACCTGGCACTTCACTTCTCTGTGTCGCACACTATGTGTCTCTTGCACTTCTCTCTCTTGCCTTGCTTAGACTATGCTTACGCTTGCTTAGTCTTAGAATGGTCCAAGAATAGTCCTTTCCTTCATTTGAGTGTCGATTCACGTACGCTCCTAACTACAAGAGTATCTTGGTGCTCACTTTGATGTCCCAAGATTGTCTTCACAAGTGGGCAGCCAACGACTCCCTGTTTTGTCGTGTAGTGACTTTAGACTAAAACAAAAATTTTAATTGGGGGGGCCATACTTTCACTTCTGCGTACGCTGCCGCTTCACATACCTTCACATTTTCCTTTTAAGTCTTCACTTTTGCACATAAGAGAGGGTTCACCTGAACCTTCCAAAACACTTTAAAAACACTTTGAACCTTAGGGAAATTAGAGAAATACCTCTGTAACCTGCAACTCACTTTCTCCAATTTACCCTTTGTGGACATCTAATTGTGCACTCCCTGTGCACTTTGACACCTGCACTTTAGCACTTTGACTTTGCACCTGTTGACTTTGACCTTGACCTTATTGACTTTGACCAATTTGACTTTGACCTTTTGACTTTGATTGCATTTGACTTTGATTGTAGTTGACTTTTACCAATATGACTTTTATGGGCTCAACAATATGATAGAGATGCATCTAATTTGTTATTTTGCAAAGTCTACACCAGCCATTTAGGCATAGTTTTTGCCTCTTCTATATCAACCCTCTCATCAACGAGTGCATCATGTAACTCTACATCAGGAATGGAATGATCTGCATCATCATGTGGAACCTTTAGAGGCTGAGAAATTCCCTCATTTGGACCAGTGCTAGACTTTCCACTTGTAAAAAGAGGCAACAAAGTGTCATACATTTCTTTGGAACTAACTCGTGTCTCCTTAGAACATGAAACTAATGGATGAATTGAATCTTCCAGAAACAACATCACGGCTAATCATAATGCATTTAGCTTATGGATGATATAGACAATAGCCTTTGCTTTGAGAACTATACCCAACAAAAAGACATTTCACTACTTTATCATCCAATTTCTTACCTTGTTGTTCACGCACTAAGGCATATGCCAAACAATGAAAGACACACAGATGAGCAATAGATGGCTTGCAACCATGCCAAGCCTCATATTGACTGATAGAGTGCAATGCTTTAGTGGGACACCTGCTAAGTGCATATGTTGCACACATAACAGCCTCAAGCCAGAAACTATGTGATAAAGCCTGACTCTTGACCATAAACATCGCCATCTCCATGAGTGGCATGTTCTTCCTTTCAACAAATCCATTCTGTTGAGGTGTATATGGTACTGTACACTAATGTTTTATCCCACGTTCATCCAGAAATGCATTAAAATCACAAGTCATATATTCCCCCCTCGATCAAAACGGACGTTGCCCATTTTACATGCTAATATATTTTCAGCCAAACCAGAAATTTTTTGAAGCATATAAACACTTTGGACTTTGTTTTCAATGGATATACCCATTCATGCCTGGAAAAATCATCAATGAAAGTCACAAAGTAAAGATAGTTCCCAAAAGAAGGTGTTTGCATAAGACCAGAAACATCATTGTGAACAAGCTGCAATTTCTGAGTAGCTCATACTAAACCATCTATTGGGAGGGAGGAATGTTGCATTTTGCCCAAAATACAACCTTCACAGACATGTTTACCACGTGTCTCAAGTTTGGGAAGAGAGAAAACCATTTGAGATTTCTACAGGTATAGCAAACTAGAAAAATTCAGATGACCAAAGCGTGCATGCCAAAGCTTTGCACCTGACATAGCTTGATATCTTGCACTACACATGCTAAATCATTCCCAGATTTTGTATAATCTATGAGATTATACAGTCAAGGACATAAAATGCCAAAAGTAATAATGATGTCTCCATTTGATAGATCATTAACTCTACATCTGTCATCAATAAATTTCACAGCCAAGCCAAACTTGACTAATGCTAAAATTGATAATAGATTTTTCTTGATCCCTGACATAAATAAAGCCTGATGATGCAAAAGAACTACCATCAGCATTATTCAAAATGATCTTAACAACTCCCATGATAGGATAAGAGGAGTTGTTGGCACATGTGATAGTATTCTCTATAGGGGCATGCTCAAGTGAAGTGAAGAAACTGTGCTGCGAGGTAATATGTTTTGTTGCCCCACTATCAAAGTACCAAACATATTATTTTACTATAGACATACACTTTTCATGAGAAGATGGGTCATAACTGCAAATAGTAGTAAATGCCCATTCTTCATTATGCACAAGATTTGCAGACTCTAATTTGAGTATAGAGGCTTCTGCAACAACCATTCCAACCTCTTTTTTCTTTCCCTATTTTGCAGCAAGTTTTGGACAACTCTTTATGACATGATCATTTCCTTTACAGTATTTACAAAACAATTTCTTGTTTTCTATTTTTTCCTCGTCTTTCTCATCCTGCTTTGATTGTGTAGAATTAGCAGATTTGTGCATACTAGTAGATGAGCTCCATTTACCTTTGCCCTTTTGACTTGCCACAAAAGCTTGATCTACAACACGCATAATGGACTTATTCTGCCTAGATTGATCTTCCTAGAACAAAACAGAGAATAACTCTTCAAATGTTAAGGCATTTCGATTTCCTTTCATCATCAATCAAACATTAGAAGCAAAACTCTTATATGAATCTAAAAGACCATATAGAGCAGTCTTCACAAGTGAACTATCAAGCAAGACTTCATCAGTAGAAATCAACTGCTCCTTCAAATCTTTGATCTTTGTCAAAAAATTTTCCATGGAATCTTCTTCATTCGTGTGCTCACTCTCCAATTGTTTTTGAAGGTAAGCAACACGATCCTCATTCCTTAACTATTATAAAGTAGTAAGTGTATCCCAAGCATCCTTTGCTATTTTGCAAGAGTGAATGGGAGAAATAATGGCATGTTTTACAATCAAGGCTATCAACACATGTGCCTAAGCATCTTTGCCATCCCAACAAAGTTGCTTTACAGTAGGTGCAACAGAAACCGCAACATGAACACGAACCTGAAGAACACCATCTTAGACGCCATCCGCATCACTTTTAGTAACTGTATTTGCACTTGTCATAGGACATTTTTCAACACCCTACACAATATTCCACAGTCCTTTTGCAACCAATACATGACGCATCATATAAGCCCATAATGGGTAATTGGTGCCATCCAAATTATCCTCAATAGCCACCATACAGAATACATCACTTCTTTTAGCCATGGCCATTGACGAAAACACCTTGATGCAGTAAAATGACGTATCTTAAAAAGTTGAATAGAACTACCATGTCGAGTTTTGCTAAACCTATAGGAGACTTTGAGTTGCTTATATTGGCAAACCAAAACATGTATATATATTTGGCACAAAAAGACAAAATTACCTCCACAAGCACTGTGACAGTGCATTCAAAGGCCCAAACAAGGTCATATCATGATTTCGACACCACATAGCAAAGATATTTTGACCTCCTCATCACCTTGAGTATGCTCACCAATTTCTGTGCAATTCTAAGACTCTGACCAGAGGGGTTTTGATGATGCCCTAGAGGAAGCACTAACCTTCTCTGATACTAAATGTATTACCAAGTGAATGTACAAAGATAATTCACCCATTAGGGTTATAGGCGTATATACAAGCCAAGGGAAAAAACCTCCTAAAGAGGGACAAAAAGTGTTGCAATGTTCCTAGTGTGTTCACACACATCACTACCGAAATATATCAGCAAATGCACCCTTGGGAGTGATGCGGAGACCAAGGATTTGTGCAACATTTGTACATTTCACCTTACTAGTAGATGAGCTCCATTTACCTTTGCCCTTCTAACTAGTTAAGAAAGCTAGATCTACAACAGACATAATGGACATATTCTACCTAGACTGATATTCATACAACAAAATAGAGACTAACTCCTAAATTGTTAAGGCATCTGGATTTCCTTTCATCATCAATCAAAGAGTAGAAGCAAAACTCTGATATGAATCTAGAAGACCATTAAGAACATTCTACACAAGTGAACTATCTGGCAAGACTTCATCAACGAAAATCAATTACTCCTTTTTTATCTTTGACAAAAAAAAATATTAATTGAATCTCCTTCATTCATATGCTCAATCTCCAAATGTTTTTCGAGCGCAGCAACATGAGCTTCATTTCTTGTCTGGTATAAAGTGGTAATTGTATCCCAAGCATCCTTTGCTACTTTGCAAGAGAGAATTTGAGGAATAATTGCACCTTTGATAGAAAAATCTATCAATGCATGTGCCTAAGCATCTCTAACATTCCGACAAAGTTGCTCTACAATAGGTGCAGTAGGATTTGTAGCACAAACAAGAACCTGAAGATCATCATCTCCAATCCCTTCTGCATCACCATCAATAATTGTATTCATAGGTGTAGTAGGATGTTTTTCAATACCATGCATAATATTTCGCAGCCCTTTTGCTACCAATACATGATGCACTGTATATGCCCATAACAGTTAATTAGTACCATCCAACTTGTCCTTGACAACCAACATACGAAATACATCATTGCTTTCAACCATGGCCACTGACTAAATACCATGATGTAGAAAATTGACTATATCTCAAAAAGTTGAACATAACTACCTTGTCGAGCTCTACTAAACTTGTAGCAAACTTGTATTGGAAAACCTAAACATATATATATGTTTGGCACAAAAGGATGAAATTTTTTGCACAGGCACCATGATAGCATGTTTGGAGGCCCAAAGGAGCTCCGGTCAAAATTTTGATGCCGCAAGAGCAAAGATGTTTTGAGCTCCTAATCGTCCTGAGTATGCTCACTCATTTTTGTGTGATTTTGAGATTGTGATCAGAGGGGTGTTGAAAATGCCCTAGATGAAGTGACTTGCTCTAACACCAATTGTTGGATTTTGAGGTCTACGGAAGCATGTGAACATCACAAGGAAGAAGAAGAAGCATCGAGCACAACATACAATACTGAATGTATTACCAAGTGAATGTACAAAGATAAGTGGTGCATTGGAGTTATAGGCATATATACAAGCCCGGGGACAAAACCTCCTAAAGAGGGAAAAAAGTACCCCTATAGTCCTACGTGTGTTCACATACATCACTACTAAAATATATCAATAATCCACATCACCTTCAATAATTGCATTTGTAGGTGTAGTAGGACAATTTTCAACACCCTGCACAATATTCCACAACCCTTTTTCTACCAATAGGTGATGCATCACATATGCCCACAATGGGTAGTTAGTACCATCCAACTTATCCTCAACAGTCAACACATGGAATTGCTTTCAGCCATGGTTGATGACTGAATAATCTAATTGAAAAAATTGATTGTATCTCAAAAGTTTGAACAAAAAGTATCTTATTGAGCTTCACTAAACCTATAGCAAACGTGGAGTCATTTGTACTCGCACATCGAAACATGTATACATGTTTGGCACAAAACGATAAAATTGCCTACACAATCGCTATGATACTATGTTTGGAGGGCAATACAAAGTTATTTTGAACTCATAATCCCCTTGAGTATGCTCACTAATGTTTTTGTGATTTTGATACTGTGACCAAAGGGGTGTTGATGATGCCCTAGATGAAGCAAGGACCTCCTTGTTGATATATTTAGGTAGTGATGTGTGTGAACACACTAGGACCACTAGGGCACTTTTTTCCCTCTTTAGGAGGTTTTTTTCCCTCGGCTTGTATATATGCCTATTGCCCTAATGGGCTACTTATCTTTGTACATTCTCTAGTAATACATTCAGTATTGTGTGTTGTGCTCCAAGCTTCTTCTTCTTCCTTGTGCTGTTTGCGTGCTCTCGCAGGTGTCTAACTCTAACAATTGGTATTAGAGCAGGTCGTTGCTTCATCTAGGGCGCTCTTGGCACTCCTCCGATTGTAGTCTCAAAATCGCACCAATTTTGGTGAGCATACTCAGCGTGTTTTCAAGATCAAAACAGCTTTGTTGTGTGTGTCGAAATCGCAATCTGAGCTCGTTTCGGCCTCCGAACGCACTATCATAGCGCTTGTGTAGGCTATTTCATCTTTTTTTGCCAAAGTTATATACCAGTTTTTGTTCGTGAGTATAAGCATCTTGAAGTCTGCTACAGGTCTAGTGGAATTCGTTTGGGCGATTCTGTTCAACTTTTTGAGATACAGTCAATTTTTTGCATCAAGGTATTTTAGTCACCGGCCATGGTTGAAAGCAGTGATGCATTCCATATGTTGGTTGTTGAGGATAAGTTGGATGGTACCAACTACCCGTTATGGGCTTATATGATGTGACATGTGTTGGTTGCAAAAGGACTCTGGAACATTGTGCAGGGTGTTGAAAAATGTCCTATCACACCTGCAACTATTGCAACTGTAGTTACTGAAGCTGATGCAAAAGGTGTTGAAGATGATGATATTCTGCATATTCATGTTCGTGTTGCGGTTTCTGCTGCACCTACTACAGAGCAGATTTGCTGGGATGGCAGAGATGCCCAGGCACATGCATTGATAGCTTTGTCTGTCAAATGTGCCATTATTCCTCACTTTCGCTCTTGCAGAATAACTAAGGATGCTTGGGATACACTTACCACATTATACCAAGCTACGAATGAGGCTTGTGTTGCTTAACTGTGAAAACAATTGGAGAGTGAGCACATGAATGAAGCTGATTCTATGGACAGTTTCCTAATGAATATCAAAGACTTGAAGGAACAGTTGATTTTTGTTGATGAGGTTATACCAGATAGCTCACTTGTGCAGACCGTTCTGAATGGTCTTCCTGATTCTTATCACAGTTTTTCTTCTACTCTTCGATTGATGATGAAAGGCAATCCAAATGCCTTATCATTTGAGGAGTTAGTCTCTGTTCTGTTGCAGGAAGATCAGTCCAGGCAAAACAGGTCCATTATGCGAGTTGCAGATCAAGATTTTCTGGCTAGTCAGAAGGGCAAAGGAAAATGGAGCTCTTCAATTAGTAAGCAAAAATCTGCTAATTCTGCATATTTGAAGAAGGAAGATAAAGATGAGAAGAAATTAGAAAAGCAGAAATTGTTTTGTGAGTACTATAAAGGGAATGATCATATCATAAAGAACTGTCCAAAACTGGCTGCTAAAGAGGCAAAGAAGAAAGAGGCTGGAATGGTTGTTGCAGAGGCCTCTACACCCAAAACAGAGTCCGCTAATCTTGTGCAGGAAGAACAATGGGTCTTTACTACTGTCTGCTGTTTTGACCCATCTTCTCATTAGCAATGCATGTCTACAGTAGACTCAGATGTTTGGTATTTTGACAGTGGGGCAACAAAACATATTACCTCGCAGCGCAGTTTCTTCTCTTCACTTGAGCCTGCCCCTATAGGGAATATTGTTACATGCACCAACAACTCCTCTTATCCTATTATGGGAGTTGGTAAGATCATTTTGACTACTTCTGATGGTAGTTCTTTCACTTTGTCAGATGCTTTATTTGTGCTAGGGATCAAGAAGAACCTGTTATCGATTTCTGCATTAGCCAAGATTGGCTTGGTTGTGAAATTTATTGATGACATGTGTACAGTTCATGATCTGTTAAATGGTGTCATATACACCTCAACAGAATGGAGTTGTTGAACGAAAAAATAGGTCACTCATGGAGATGGCGAGGTGTATGGTCAAGAGTCAGGCTTTACCACATAGTTTCTCGCTTGAGGCGGTCATGTGTGCAGCATATGTACTAAACAGATGTCCCACTAAAGAACTGGAGTCTATCACTCCATATGAGGCTTGGCATGACTGCAAGCCATCGGTTGCTCATCTGCATGTTTTTGGTTGTTTGGCATATGCATTAGTGCTTGAACAACATCGTAGAAAATTGGATGATAAAGCAGTAAAATGTATTTTTGTTGGGTACAGTTCTAAAAGTAAAGGCTATCGTTTGTATCATCCACACACTAAACGTACTCTGGTTAGTCGTGATGTTGTTTTTTGTGGAAGATGCTATTCAGCCATTGCTTTCATGTACTAAGGAGACATTTGTTAGCTCCAAAGACATGCATGATACTTTGTTGCCTCTTTCTACAAGTGGACAATGTAGTCCTGGTCGTAATGAGGCAACTTCTCAGCCTTTGCAAGTTTCATGTGATGATGCAGATAATTCCATTTTTGATGCAGATGTACATGATGCACTTATTGATGAGAGAGCTGATATTGAGCAGGCAAGAACTATGCCAAAATGGTTGGTGCAGACCTTGCGTGACAGCAAATTAGATGCACCTATGTCATATCGTAGTCGTTCAGTCTCTCATAGTGCCTCTTTTGCATCAGATTGCTATGCTATGGCTGCATCTAGTCTCTATGATGAGAATGAGCCTGTTTCGTTTGATGAAGCACAAAATTCAGAAAATTGGATGGCTGTTATGCAATCTGAATATGATGCTATAATGAAGAATGGTACTTGGTCTTTATGTGACTTGCCTCCTGGCAAGAAGGCCATTGGCACTAAGTGGGTATACAAGCTGAAGCGTAAACCGGATGGTACAGTTGACAGGTATAAGGCTAGGCTTGTTGCAAAGGGTTATGCACAAGAAAGAGGCATTGATTTTGATGAGACCTTTGCACCTAGATGCCGTATGACTACTGTTCGGAGCATTTGTGCACTTGCAGCTCATCATGGTTGGAATGTACATCAGTAGGACATTAAAACTGCATTTTTGAATGGTGACTTGCATGAAGAAGTGTATGTTTTTTAGCCCCGTGGCTTTGTGCAGAAAGGGCATGAAAACCAGCTGTGCAGGTTAAAGAAGGCATTATATGGTTTAAAGCAAGCACCACGTGCTTGGTATGAGAAGATACATGCCTATCTGATTGCACATGGTTTTGAGAACACTCCAACTGAAAGCACCTTTTATGTTAAGCGTGCTAATTATGTGCTTCTGATCATTGTTGTCTATGTTGACGACATGCTGCTCACTGGTCCTATTGAGAAGCATATTGCTGATTTTAAGGCTGATTTGCATGCCTCATTTGAGATGTGTGATTTGGGGCATTTGCATCACTATTTGGGCATTCAATTTATGCAAGTTGATGGTGGAATGTCTTTTTGTCAAACGAAATATATTGACACATTATTGCAGCGTTTTGGCCTTGAAGACTGTAAGCCTATTGCCACTCCTATGGAGACAATTTTACGATTGAGTCTTCATGATGCTTGAGATGCATTTGATGTTGTTCTCTATCAGCAAGCTGTTGGATGCTTGATTTACTTATGCATTACTCGGCAAGATATTCAGTTTGCTGTCTCACAGATGAGCACGTTTATGCATTGCCTAGGAGTCAAGCATTGGCAGGCAGTTGAGCGCATCTTTCGCTATTTGAGTGGTACTCGCTACTTGGGTTGTTTTATCCCAAAGGGGGATCACTACCGCCAGATTTGCATGCTTTTTCTGACTCTAATTGGGCTAGTTGCTATGACACTTGTGTGTCCACTAGTGGCTTTTGCTTCATGCTTGGTAGCTCATGTATATCTTGGTTGAGCAAGAAGCAGCCTACTGTGGCCACTTCCAGTTGTGAGGCTGAGTATAGGGCAGCTTTTATAGCGACTGTTGAGTGTCTGTTGCTCAGACGCCTTATGGCTAGTTTGGGTGTTGGTCGGACTTCTACCACCACCATCTTCACTGACAGTCAGAGCGCATTGGCAGTTGCGAGGAACGTTGTGTTCCATGCTCGCACTAAGCACATTGAGGTGCATTATCACTATGTCAGTGAGAGGTTCTCTACTAGGGAGATCAGCTTGGCATATGTGCCCACACAGGAGAACATTGCAGACCTTTTCACAAAGGCTCTGCCTAGGGAGAAGTTTGAAGCTTTCCGCAAATCTTTACTTCTTTTTGTGGTGTGACTTCCACATAGCTTGGCACTTCCTTATACATGAGTTCCACCTCCTTGTTCACCACATCACTCCCAGGGGGGATTTGTTGATATATTTAGGTAGTGATGTGTGAACACACTAGGACCGCCGGGGCACTTTTTTCCCTCTTTAGGAGGTTTTGTTCCCTCGCCTTGTATATACTCTTATTGCCCTAATGGGCTACTTATCTTTTTACATTCTCTAGTAATACATTCAGTATTATGTGTTGTGCTCCAAGCTTCTTCTTCTTCCTTGTGTTGTTCGCGTGCTTTCGCAGACGTCTAACTCCAACACTCCTCTGATACTGATTGTTGAGTTTGAGGTGTGCGCGAGCACACGAATTGCATAAGGAAGAAGAAGAAGCTTGGAGCACAACACAATGCAAAATGTATTATCAAGTGAATGTACAAAGATAAGTGACCTATTAGGGTTATAGTTGTATATACAAGCGGTGAGAAAAAAAAACCTCCTAAAGAGTGAAAAAGTGCCCCGATGGTCCTAGTGTGTTCAACACATCACTACAAACATATATCAACAAAAAATAAGGAAACTTTTGTAGTCAAGATTATGGTGGCCAATAGTTTTCAAAGCTTCTTATTTATTTGTAAAGAAATGTGAAGTATGCTAAAAGGATGGAAGACGATTAAATGATGACTAAATGCAATTGCAACCAATTATGCCATTAATGGCCTTTGCAAATGGGAGCCATATTTTGTAGGTCCCATTCATCCATCAAGAAGAATAGCAAAGCGGTACATTCTAGCAAAAATTCATTACTGTACCAAATGGGTGGAATCAATTACTTTGAAGGGTAATATAGCCAATAGTGTTGCAGAGTTTTATATCAGACTATTATGACCACGTTTGGGTGCCCAATAGAGTTGGTTTCTAACAGGGAGTTCATTTTATAAATCTTGTTATTGACCAATTAACTATAGTGCATATGATACTTCATAAGATATCAACTACGTACTATCCATAGCTTAATGGATATGGAAAGGCCACAAATAAGGTGTTGGTGCATATACTCAAAAGATTGGTGGCTGATAATTGTAAAGATTGGGCTATTTAGTTGGACTCGGCAATGTGGGCAACCACCGTCAAGACAAATATAGAGATGATAGTGTATTAGACTGACATATGGACTAGAAACAATTCTTCCAATAAAATTTATAGTTCCTAGTCTCCAAATTGCTTCCCAATATAGCTTTTCTACAGAATAGGTGGAGAAGGAGAGATGCCAAGAGTTATTAAGATTACAAGAGGGTAGTATATGAGCTGCATATATTTCGAAGGTTATTCAAAGAAGATATAAAGCATGGCTGGAACAACATTCAAAGCATAATCAATTTAAAGAAGGTGATCATGTATTGTTATACAATAGCAAGATAGGACAACAAGTTGAAAATTTGAAATTTAAGTATAGTGTCCCTTTTTAGATAGCTCGGCATATTCGTTTGTCAACTTATAAGCTATCTGATGAGCAAGGGAGGATATTCCTAGCACTAGTCAATGGATTTTGACTTAATTTGTTTAAGCACGATCACACTGAACCAAAAGAAAATAGGGATAATATCATGGTGGCATGGGCCAAAGGAGTGGCTGATGGAAGTACCTTATATTATTTAGGCTATCCATATATTTATTGGAGGAAATCAAATCCTACTGAAATAATTGCGATTGATACAACAAATTTTTTTGCCCAATTGCATAGTGTCAAATTATGCAATTATTTATTTACTCCAAACTTAATATGGAAATATAATTATATAGCAATTGTAAGAATAATTGATCCAACTAAACTCAAATAAGGCATGCAAGGAAGTGGAAGTACAATGGTGGAAAATTGAATAATTACAATGATGGGGTTAGCCATGACTATGTGGATGCTACTTCATGTGAAGTGGGAGTTATTTGAATATTTTATTACAAAAGATTTTGTTTGAAATATCAAGGATATGAGCAATATTTTTTGAATGCAAGGAGCGTACTTTCATATTATTCAATATGTGCCACATATGAAGGTTTTGTCCTATCACTACTGTTTGCACGAGCCAAGAGAGAGCTGAGAACACTATTGCATGGGAAACAAAAACCTTCCTTCACAAATCCCATTACTAGATGATGATTCGCCTCCTCCGATCATTACTAGATGATGTTAGAATACTCTTTTGAGGATCTACAATGGGAAATCTCAATGGAACATTTGGAGAGCATGCGATGGATCAAAAATGCAAATTTATTGGACATTGCACGATGTCCATGGTGACATTGGAAGATTCCATGGGATCCTACGAAGCTATTCCACATAACACAAACAGAGGACATGCATATTTACAATAATTTTTATATAATCCCAAAGATTATTGTAAAAATATTTAAGTTGAGGAATAGTGGGCATACTTCCTTTCAATTACAATAAGTTTTATATAATCCCAAACACTATTGTAAAAATATTTAAATTGAGAAATAGTGGACATAGTTCCTTTCAACACGCATTGAATTTTTTGTCAAAAATGTTATTATCTATAGGTACAGTTCAAAAATTTGACGATATAGTGCTTGGAAGTGTTAAAAAAGTTGTGAAGCCACTCAATCTCAATGTGAAATATGAATATCAAACTAGTAGGGACAACATGGTCGATATTGAAATGTAGGTAGTTAATTAACACGTGGTGCAATCTAGTGTTCAAGGGACTCCAGTTACTTGGGTTTTTTTTTAAGAGCAATGTCAAGTATTGTAGGAGTATGTGGTAGAAGTTTTATCTATAAAAATTCTTTCTTTTGATTATCATTTATACATTCATCATTTTGTGTTGAACTTTATTGTTGCATTTTGAGGATTAGAATACATATTTCATGATAAGATATGAAGGGATGCTATTGTATTATGGGACTATTCATAAGTTTTTTTGATGGGTGTGTACCTAAGAACCAACTTAGGGACTTGTGGAGAAAGAGAATATACCTCAATCCCCCTCAAGTGCATATAGTGGGGATTGACACTTTAATTATCAATCCGACGAGCATCAAAACCTAGCCGAGTGTATGAGGACATGCATTCAAATGACGATCAAGGCAAATGTGCTTCTCAAAGAGTGCAAACAAGGCAAAGACTATTCCAAACAAGCTTCAACTGTCAGTTATGGTGTCACGATACTTGGTGCAGCAGCCAACAGTAAATTGAGGTTTTCTCTCAACTTCGAACTCCAAATATAGAAATAGCATATGTGTTTTGAAGTCTCGAGAAGACGCATCCAATGGTGTAAATTCACTCAATTCTGACGCTTCTACTTCAAGTTATGAGCAAAATACTGAGTTGCGGGAATGACCTTCCTACACTTTAGCACCTCCTACACTTCACACACACCTTAACCACAGCAAACAAACACTTTCATGGATAGACAACGCTTCCTAACTCTCTTTTCAAGCAACACACATGCACACAAGATCACAAAGAAGATGATACAGAGAGGAGAAGAACTGTGCTCTTGATTCTCACAATGGCAAAAAGTACTTATAAAGAGTCACAAATTGACTTATATACGTGTGCCCTAAAAATGGCCCTTTCATACAAGAGACCGGCACTTTATTCACTAAAAGACTAATTTCCTACTAATTTACATGGGTAAGCTTCTAATCTTCTGTGGGGATGCATCTAGAGGACTCCTCTAGTGCATTTACATCAGAAAATTTATTACAAGAACGGTTATAATACAAAAATTGGGTGTCCAAATCGAAAAAATTTTGGGGCCCTTCTTTTTCTCTGCCTTTGTGCTCTCTTTTCTCTGCAACACTCTCCCCCTCTTTGTCTCTGTCGTCCCTTGACAGGCTTTACTTCTTGTCTTCAGCTTGTTTAAGAGGTCTGAATACACGCATCCAGTGGTCGAAGAAGCGGTAAGGACTGTCAGAGAATTTGTTATTTTATCCGATGTAAGTCCTTTGCTTCTGTTTTCCCCTTGATATCCCGTACATCACAAATTTGGGTTGTTGCATTCAGTTGGGTTGCCACGCACGCCACCAGTGACCTCTTTCTAGCTTTTGGTCCTCTGATTTGTCTTGGTTGCACACATCTAACCCTGTTGTATTGCTTTGAGCCTGATTACTTTCTTTTCATCGCACGTTGTCAACGGAAGGATTATTACCTGCCAAATATTGTCTTGCACTTCTTCATGGATACTTTCATGGCCCTGGTTCCTCCTTTCCACCTACGTGCTTTTTCCTTGATATGTGCCCCTGCGAGGCTCTGTGCAGAGATGGGTGTTGCACCCCTGCGGGGCTTCCTGCAGAGATGTTTCTTCAAATATTATCATTTACTGAAGCTTCTTTCTTTGTCTTCTTCTTTTCTTCTTTTTGCTTGATTCTCCCTCAACACTACCCCCCTCCTGAACTCTATCGTCCCCAACAGGCTTTGAGAGTCAACGGGAGTATGTTCTATACACTTTTTGCTCTGTTTCATTAAGCAGATTGGCTTCACGTATCATTAGCTGCTTCCACTGTTCTGCTTTTACACCATCATGTGGTGGTTGTCTATGATCGGCGAAGAAGCTTAGCTCATATGCCACTAATCTGGCATTCAGGTTGGATGACATCTTTAAAAAGATCTCTGAATCGATTTCAAAAAACCCTGTGAAAAATGCTTCTTCAAACGTTTGCATATAGGTACTCAGCAAAAATATCAACCTAGAATAATATGCCATTATTGTTGGTCGGCTAGGCATAACAGACAAGTCAAAAACAAGAATAGTTGTGCCTTGATTAATGCCAATGAAGTTCAAAAATGTATATGCCGCGTGTTTGAAGACCTTTAACACTGTAAGTATCATACTGAGTATTTTATTGGTCATCTTGATAGTTAAATCGGGTACTGTCACATAATTCTGCAGCCAAAATTCAATGGTTTTAATCATGTAATCCTCTGTAGGTAGATAGTTATGCGGTGGACTTGGAAGTAGTGGATAGTTTAGCCACTGTTTATGGATCACACTAGTCTTTTGCATTTCCAAAAATTCTCTTTCTTCTCTTCGCCGTGGTGTTGGACAAAAAGAAGGATTTACCTGTAATAAGTAAGGTGCTGCTTGCCAGTGCACCCGCAATGTAGGATGTTTCTCCAAAAATTTTCTCCTCCAAACAGGCTATGCAGCTTCAAATTCTTCTTGAGTATAGTTGAACGTGTCATTTTTGAACTGCAGCTGTTCGTCTGGATTTTTCTGTGTGATCTTCTTTATGTATTGTCTTGTTTTCTCTTTCAGTAGTCCATACAGAATGTTGAAAGGCTTCATGATCATCTCCAAGTCTTTACCTTTAATCCTTGCTTCTTTCATGACTTTGATGACTTCATTTTCAAAATTTTCAGTCAATCGGGACACCAATAGTGCCCGTTCCTTCTAACTTATTTCTGCAGTATATGGCATTGGATGATCATCATTTGGCTCTGCCATCTACTCTTTTATTGGAGAATTATAAATCGGGGGAGATAGAGGACATACCTCTACCTCGTCAGTAGGATTTTCTTGTCTTGGCTCTACTGGTGTCCCGATTGGTGTTGGCTCTGTTGCTTTCACGTTTAATTTTGTAAGTTGGTCAGTTATTTCTTTTATTTCTTGCATTGCTGCTCGGAGTGCTTCTTTTGTCACAAGCAACTCATTGCCGATTTCTGCTACCTGATCCATGTTTTCACTATAACTCACGGCAAGTTTGCCATTGGCCGTATTCAGTTGCTTCTTGAGCTCATTGGTATCTTGCATGTATTTATGTTCCCATTCTGCTCTCAATGCTTGCTCTTGCTTCAACAATTCTGCATATTTCTCCATCTGACTTTGCAAGTCCTTCTGATCATCGATGGATGTCTCTTGTTTGTCTATAGGCTGGTCATATAGCAATGCATTCATTAATTCTTTATTGCGGCTGCGTAAGCTATCGTTTTCTTCCATGTATACTTTCAAGTGTGTTTCGAGGAGATTACTTCTAGCTTTCATCCGCTCTTTGTCTGCTTCATTGGCTTCATGCAGTCTTTGTAATTCTTTTAGTTGATTGTCTGTAGCTGATGATGCTGGTTCACCAATGTATCACATTGTGTTTTGACTGCGAGTAACTCCCTTTCTTTGTCGGCAGTCTCTTTCTAGGCCTAGATGAGTTGAGCGGACAGTTGTTCACTCATGATTTGAAACTGATTCTTTTCCCTCATGGCCTTGTCATAATCTGCATCTGTATCCATCATTTGCTGTTGTGTATCCATGGCCGTCTGGATCATTTGCTTGACAACCGGTTTCAATTGAGTAACATCCACATTTAACCATGTGGTAGGGATGCTAGGTTCTGCTCTTGTTGTCATATATTTCCCTTGTTCCACGTGTAACATAGTATCATGGGGCTGCCTAATATGAAGCTTGATTCTTGGCTCAGCCTCCATGTGGTCAATCTTACCTTGAGGTGTGTCATCAAGCACTTCAATCACAGTTCGCTCTTTGTTTTGTAGTAAGCATGAGTCTTGGTTCACTGGAGTTTGTATTTCGTCTTTGATAGGTGGTTTGGCATCTGTATTAGTTATTGGAGTTTCTTTGATGTTGACCCTTGACATTTCATTCAATTGAATTACGTCCACTATCCCAGTGGATTCTTCTATGTTCTTTACTTGTGCCTGTTGGTTGTCAGGTGTGACTTCGACTTGATTGATCTCTGTCCAATCCTCATTGTGTGTTTCTGTTTGTATATTTGTATCTAGGGTTTCCTTCTCAGGGCTTGATTCCTCATTAGAGCTTGAATCTTCTAAACCTAATTCTTTATATCTGGCCACTTGTTCAGGGGTCTATTCTTTATCTTTCTGTCTCCTTTCTTTGCTTATCTATCGGTAATGGTGACCTTGAATATTTAAATTTACTTGCCTCTGCATAAACTGATGTGTTTCTTCGAGGGCAGCAGAGAGATCTCTTTTAGTAATTGGTTGTTGGGTCCCAGGAATCTTTGGCAATGTGTGTGTCCTCTTTGATTGGGGTGTAGCCTGGGTCTTCTTCCTCCCTAAGGCGCTTTGTACCCCTCATGGGTTTCCTTGAACTGGTTCCTGCTTCGTCAATAGAGATGGCTGTATTCTTTTTCTTTGGAACCGTCACTGTCTTGGCATATTTGGCTAACTTTGTGGAGGTTGGCATCATGCGCAAGCAGTTCTTCATATACAGTGCCTCATAAATAAGTAGGGTCAAGGCCGAACTACCATTCAGAAACTTTTTCTAACCCCACTTCTTCTTTGCTTCAAATAGATGTTCTTGAACATAGGGAATCATATTTACTTGATTTCCGACTTGCCTCATAGCATGTGAGAGCAGTTGGACCACGATCTTTTGAGGTGTTGTATACCTATGCATGCTTGGAAAACAAAAGTGTTGGTGTACCAAGCGAACAGCATCTTCAATGTCAGTTTTGTTGATGTCCAAAAAGGATCTCTTTTTCGGATCATGACATTCATCTTTGATATTCGTGATTCCCTCTTGATTCCACCCGAAAGCTCTATTACTCAACTCATGAGTGAATTGAATTGTCTTCCAGGCACCAACTTTATCCAGTACTCGTGCCTCAGGAACTGACATCTTATTCGATGCAGGCTGAAGTGTATTCATCACTTGCGTACACCTCTAGAAATCTGGTAGATAAATAGGTAATCTGAGAAATGCATCCATTCCTGCTTGTGTCCAGACATCTGTCATGCGCGATAATCCTTGCACAATAGTCTTGAAATCTTGCAACATGATAGGGAAGTAGTGATCCCTGTCCATGATTTTGATAGTGGCCATGAAAATGAGATCTGATACTGGTTGGTCATCCAGAAACCAATGGCCTCTTGCTTTTGTTATAGATTCCAAGGGAAGAAGCTAGACCTCTTCCTCTTGCGTCGCTTCAGAATTAGTAGATGCCATCTGCACTCAATATAGAGTATGAATTAGTGGCAAGATAGTATCAGAAATCCTCCTTCATTTGTCTTTCATAAGATTGACATTGCTCCACGTGAATGGTGTCGTCCCTTCCCCGTGGGTGTGAGAAAGGTAATACCTGGGATTTTTCCTATTTTTAGGTATTTTTATGTTTTTGTCTGAAAGAAAAACAGAAAAGTTAGTTCATAGCCGAAGCGGTTATTAATTTTTTAGTAATTTTCTTTAGATTATGTACAAGTGCTCTCCTATTTCCCAAGAGGAAAATGTGCTTCACTATCCTGAAATAGAAGAATATTGTGCCGAATGCGTGGCCTTGTAATGTGGCCCTATTATGCATACTTTGGGTTCTGGTTACTCCAAATGTGTGCAACTCGAATTACTTGGTTGATGCCTACAGCTAGTCTTGCTTTTTGGCATCCAGATCTTCACACTGTTGGGGCAGGTTGTATTCCTAACATTCCTGAAGAATATGGTGCTTCTCATGTTGTACGTCTGCTTTATCTGCTTTTTGAATCTGGGAATGGTTTGAAGTATATATAGACTCCTTCTCTGTCCTGTAGCTATTCATCTGGTTGTTTTGCCTTTAGACCATACTGATTTTTCTTGAGCATTGGTTCGACCATTCTGTTGATTGTCACTTGAGCACATAATTTTGGAATCCATATTTGCGTTCAGGCCAGTTGAGCGGCTATCACCTTCTTCGGAATCCATACTTTAGCAGTTCTTTGTGGAACTGAATATCCAGAGCGATTTACATACTGGTTCTTTGGGTTCTTTTGCTGTAGCAAGTAGTTCTTTTGTTGAAGATATGTAGCCATTTGGTCCTTCCTTATCCAAGCTTGTCGAGTGTAAGGAATGGGGTATATTCTAATAGGTGCCGACTTCTGATTACCTGGAGAACGAGTCTCTCTTGTGCGTGGTTCTTCGCTAAGGCTGTTTTCAGATAGAATGACACTCTTGTGACTTGCTAGATTAGAAGATGGTGTGCAAGCAGAATTCTGTGTATCCTCACATGAAGTACTCGATGAAGGGGTTTCCATAGTGCTAGTGAACATACATTCATCACTGTGTTCATTTGAGTGAGTTTTTGGTTCTATACTTGCGGCTTTGATTGGTCGTTCGTCTAGCATGCTGAATACTTCACGATGTCCTATCTTGGCCGAGATGTATCCTAAGGCCAATTGAATAGTTACTTCATATTCGTATATCCAGTCTTGTCCTAACACGAGCTCTTCCAATAAGTCCTGATCGTGACATACTAAAAGCTTCTGTTCCATAGTGTTGTTTCCGAGGTGTAGAGGCAAGATAATCTCTCCTATACACTTGGTGATCTTTCCTCCTATTCCAATGAGTTGTGCCTTAGATGGGCGTAATTCCTCTTTGAGTGTCTGTGTTAATGAATACTTGATACAGCTTATAGCGGCTCCTGTGTCAATGAGAGCATCCACTAAGTGGTATTCCTTTTTTCCGACTCTCAAATTCAAATATGGTTGCTTCCTTCATTGCCCTAGGTTTTCAATGTCCCTAAAATTAGCCATTGGGACTAGTTCCTCTCATAGTCGATATCTCTCATCTCTTTCTCTCATCCACTCTCTTCGTCTTCTTATCCGTTCTAATGCTTCTTGTCTGGCTTCCTCTTGTATTCTTTCTTCCTCTAGGCGTCTATTTTTACCCGTTATTAGTTGTGACATCATTTCTTCAGTCAATGGCTCTAAATATTTTTTTACTCGACATCCACTGATATAATTTGGCAACACTTCTCCATCTAGAGTTGCTAAGCTGATGGCTCCGCTGGTGGATATGCGATTGATGATTAATGGGCCATATCCTCTTTTTTGCAGTTTCTTTGCGTGTTGTTTTAGGGTATATACCAAAACTAAATCTCCTTCCTTCAAATTTTTGTCTTTAACATGAGCATCAAAATATGCCTTCTGTCGCCTATTAGCAGCATAAATCCCTGCTACTACTTGTAACCTAGTTTCATGTAGCTTCTCTATTTGATCCAATTGAGTTGAGAGTTCATGTCCTGTCCACTCGTAGGTTGTTGCTACTCTGAAAGTGGGTATTAAGAAATCAATTGGCAAAATAGCATTTTGTCCATACACTAAGTTAAAAGGAGTAGTTCCTATGGCGGTCTTGTAAGCTACTCTGAATGCCCATAAAGCGTGATGTAATTTTTTATCCCAATCAGATCTACCATTGTTCACAATTTTAGTGAGAACTGTGCACAAGATTTTATTTGAACTTTCGGCTTGTCCATTGGCTTGTGGGTGATAAGGGGCTGATTTCTTGTGAATTACCAAGAATTCATTCAGTAAGGCTTCTATCACTTCATTCACAAAATGCATACCTCTATCACTCACAATTTCTATCGGTAGTCCAAATCTAGTGAAAACATTCTCGAAGAGAAACTTGGCCGTAGTTCTTGCGTCATTTTTCTTGGTTGCTTTGGCTTCAACCCATTTGGTCAGATAGTCTGTGGCTACAATTATATATTCGGCATGGGATTCTTTAGCTGGTGGGCTAATAGGTCCTATGAAGTCTATTCCCCATTTTGTGAAAGCTCTGGCACTCATCATGGGTTTTAGTGGCATTTCATCTCTTCTAATAGGATATTTTGTTCGTTGACATGTATCACACCGTTGAACATATGTGGCTGCATCCTGATGTAAAGTTGGCCACCACATTCCTGCAAAGAGAATCATTTTTGCAGTTTTATCTGCAGAAAAATGTCCTCCTGTAGCTCCTGTATGTGCCATCTCTAAAACAGCAAGATACTCATCTTCATGAATGCACACTCGCAAATGATTATCTTTTCCTCGTTTAAAGAGTTGTTTTCTTATAAGAGCATAGTCTTTGCTTTGTTCTACAAGTGCACGTTTCCTTGCTAGAGTGGCTCCTTCTAGGTACTCTTGGGTCTTTAAGAACTTCACCAGAGGCATGCTCCATCTTGGTGCTACGGTGGAGTAGCTTAAGTTAGAGTTCTCTTCTGGATTCCGTTCTTGACAAGTTGGGCAGGCTGATACATAGTTATATGTATCCCTTTGCATGGTTGGCCAATATATGCCTAATCTCTTCAATGTTTGCCATGTTCTATTCGCATTTAGATGAGTTTTCCATTGATTTACATGTGCTTTTTGAAGCCACATTTCTTGTTCCTCTTCTTCTATGCATCTCATGAGTAATCCACTTGAGTCTTGGTGATACAAACTTCCAGTAATGATATGAAGATTTTTAGCCTTCCATAGGTCTTAAGTTCGGTTTGGTGTGATCCCATCTTTAGGTCCATGCGTGAGTATAGGGATCAACTTTTCTGCCCATTGGGGACATACTTCGAGGTTGAACAGGCACGTGTCAGGAAAATCATCCGGTACTCCTATGGGTGGTTCTCCATGTGTCATTCTTGATAGGTGATCCGCTCTTATGTGGGTATTTCCTTTCTTGACTACTACTTCAAAATCAAATTCCATCAACAATAGAAACCATCGTACTAGTCGTCCCGTATTACAAGGCTTATTGACTAAGTATAGTAGGGCTTGATGATCAATGAAGAATTTGAATTTTTTTGCCAATAAGTAGTGTCGAAACTTCTTTACTGCATACACCATCCCTAGGCCTTCTCTTTCAGTCGTGGTATAATTGCGTTCTGCTTGATTCAATTGTCTACTGGCATAGGCTATAGGGTGATCTAACTTTCCTGCATCTGTGGGTTGAGCTAGGATGCAACCAATGGCAAACTTGGAAGCATCTACATGAATGTGAAAGGACTTGTTCCAATTAGGTACTCGAAGGATTGGGGCTGAACTCAATCGACTCTTTAATTCGTTAAAGGCCTTTTCACATTCTTCAGTCCAGTTAAACTGAGTCAATAATGCATAAAGAGGTCTAGCAATTATGGCATACATATGTATAAACCTTTGATAGTAACCGCAATGTCCCATAAATGCTTGCACTTCTTTAGCAATCTTTGGTCTTGGCAAATCCAGGATCACTTTGATTTTGTCTTCATCAGTTGAAATTCCGTTTTTAGAGACAATATGTCCTAATATCTTTCCTTGTCAAACCATGAAGACACATTTTTCTGGGTTGAGGCATACTCTATATTGTCGACATTTGGCAAAGATCTTTCCTAATTCAGGGATATGCTCTGATCGTATAGCTGAATAAGTGCATAAGTCATCCATGTATACCTCCATACTCTTTCTTAGGAACTCTTTGAATACATGGCACATCAATCTTTGGAAAGTGGCTAGGGCATTGGTTAGGGCAAAAGGCATAACCCTAAAGGCGCACACTCCCCATTCAGTTGCGAAGGCTGTTTTATGTTGGTCCTCAGGAGCAATGGCTACCTGATTATACCCTGAAAAGCCGTCCAAAAAACTATAAACTTCCTTCCCTGCCACTCTTTCCAGAAGATGATCCGTGATGGGTAATGGGTAACTATCCCTTATGGTAGCGGCATTTACTTTTCAGATTTATGCATACTCTTAACTTACCATTCTTTTTCGGTACGACCACCAAAGGTGACACTCATTCCGTGTGTTCAATCTCATATATGAACCCAGCATCTAACAGTTTATCTATCTCTTCTTTAATCTTTGATGAGTAAAGATCGTTATATGTGTATGGTCTTTGTTTGGAAGGTTTAGCTTCAGATGTCATAGGGATTCTATGTGCACATACAGATGGATCTACTCCTTTCAAATCCTTATATGTCCAGGCAAAGACATCCTTGTATTCCCTTATGAGGTGTATTAACTCTCGTTCTTTCTCCGTTGAGACATCTTGACCTATAAAAGTACATCACTCTTCTCCTTCCTCTAAGGTTACTAATATTTTTTTGGTCTGTTCTTTATTGTCGTATGCTATTCCTGGCTTTGCTTCTCATTTTGGCATTTGAATAGGTATTTTTCTCTCTTCTACTACATATTTTTTGAAGTGGGCGGGCACTTCAAATTGGTCTTGAGGCTTGTTTCCTTTGTCATTTTTTGCTTTATCTAATCCAAGCTCCTCTTCCTATGTTGGTTCTCGATTTATTTCATTAGCTATGATACTTACTTCTTGATTTCCACTTTCTATTTCCATTTGCTCTTGCTCCATTTCAATGCTCTCACATTCCTCCTTCCATTCCTTTTCTATCACTTCCCCTTCTTCAGCCTCTTGAAGAACTACCACGTATAGACTAACGTCATATCCTTCCTCATCAATGCATTCATTCATGGTTATCACTTCTTCGTTTACACACACATCGAGAGTAGCTAAAATCTCCATCCAACCATGAGGTTCAAATTCTTCATCTAAGAATATTTGAGGCATATAGGCTGGATCTTGTACTAATCTAGCAAGTCCTTGCCTTTGCTGCCATCCTTTCCTCCTATCCTCTTCCTTTTTCGAAGTTTGGCATATCCATAGATGAGTGTCTTCGTTCATCCATGATTGATCACTTGAACCTATACTATGAATTGACTGATTATCTTCCTCCTTATGAATCGGATTCCATTGTAAGGGGGGAACATCTTGATATGTATATGTGTGGAGATTTATTCTTGTGGTGGTTCCTTCATGCTGTAGGTATACAGCGTCTTTTCCCCAATCTTGCACTACCTTTAGTTGTCTCATGAAAGATCTTCCAAGTATCATTTCATAATTGCTAGCCCTTTCAAATTGACATATCGCTAAGGTGTGCTCGAACTCAACTCCGCAAGTGGTAAAAATTACTCGTTGCAATAATCCCAAGGGTCGTTCCGTGTGTCCGTCTGCCATTTGTATCTTCATGCGTGTTGGTCTTAAAGCTGGTTTTCCCCATTTTTCCCAGATTTCTTCAGTAGCAATTCCTACTCCAGCTCCAGAATCTAAGATGACTTTAGTGGTGTAACCCCTATAGTTAATTGGAAGGCAAGTATTTCCTTCATCTCCCTCACTGAACTCTCCAACCTTATCGACTGGGATTTTTACTGTGTTCGCTTCATCAGGCATCTCCTTCTCTTCCGCCTTGATCTCCAATTGACTGGTTAATTTCTCCTTCAAATGTGGTTCGATCCTCAATAGTTCTTCCAACGTCATAGTACAAGGGATTCTTACTTTTTTAAGATGTATGATATCCGATGTTTTGACTGATGGGTTCGGTTCTTTTTTCCTTATCGAGGGAATGCAATATAATTCCAAATTATGTTCGTACTCTCCTGTGTAATTTGGGAAAACCTTTACACTGTCATTTTCTTTGTTACTTGGATCAATTGGTATTATTTCTTATGGAGTCTTCAATTTCACCTTCTGCTTCTAGCTCCTCAAAGGGTGGTTCTATTCCTTCCACTTTCTTCCATCGGTCTTCTTGGACTCTTGCCCACAAGTCTTTAGGCCATTCTCCGTCTACTTCGGGGACAATGGATCCTTCTCTTTTGTCCTCACAGTAATTTTCATTATGTGTCTCACCCGCTTCGGGTTTCTCGGGGTCCTTAGGGATGACACACTCTTGGAATTCTCTTTCAGGAATTCGTGAATTGGGTAATTGAAGAACAGGTTTTTCTAAGGTCTGTTGAGCTACTTCAATTAATTTCTTGCATATCTCCAACCTTTCTTTTTCTAAGTCTCCTCGAGGATATTCTCTTTCATGTTGTTCTATGGTAGGTCCTGCTCTTATTCGTGCCTTGTATGCCTGAATCCACATGGCTAATTCCTCAGGCATGGGATCTGCTAAAACTGATCCTACCTCTTCTTTTTTTTACTTTCCTTTCCGAATTTCTTCTTCCTCTTCTTGTTTCTCTTTTGAATTTTGTTCGCTCTTTTCATTTTCCTTCTTTTGTTGTAGTTTCTTTTCCTTCATCCTATCTCTACGGTTCTTCCATCTCTGTGTTCGTTTACTTGTAACACTTTTCTCAGGCTCCTTCGAGTCTTCAACTAGTTGAGGTGTGGGTATGTTCCTTTCTCTATCACCTTGATCATTTTCTTTAGTTTTGTCTGGGGTCTCTTTAGCTTTGGCTCTAGTTATTGCTTTCAACGGTACAGTGTACTCCTTATCACTCCCTGATGACTCTATCACTTCTATCACGTTAATCTGCACATTAGAGTTAACTTTGTTGGGGTTCTTGGGGCAATCTTTGAAAAGGTGTTCTTTACCACAATCACTACAGTATCCTTCCCAGACTCGTTGTGGTGGTGGTGGGTTTGGTAATGTACATTCTCTGATATAATGATCACCTCCACATCTATAACATGGTCCTCTAGGTACAGGCTATCTGTTCATGGGTCGGGGGGTATGGATGCCCTAGGGGCTGTGTACATCAATGACACATAGTCTTGCTCATATCCGTAGGAACTATCAGGTGCTTCCATGCCATATGCATATGGTTCGTACATTTGTCCATATTCTATCATAGAGCTCTCATAACTGAGATCGTTTCCTTGACTATTGTCATAAGATGAGTCATATGGTTCATTACTAGGCAATGGTGTGGTTGGGACTATCGCTCTCTCTAAGTTTTCTTCAGGTTGAGCTATTTTCATTGGGACAACATTTTGAGGATGGGGTGGCTATTGTCCTAACACCGGTTGTGGTTGATTGTAACTTTGATAAGCATATGGTCGTGGTACAGGTGCCTGCTGCTGATATGTGGGATATCTAAAGGCTTCACCTCCTTGATCTCTCTGAGGGTATCCGTAAGGTCTCATGAGTGGTTGTATTGGTCTTGCTTGCCTATTGTAAGTACAATTTTCTATGCTGTGATTTGTGTATTTTTGTTCTATGCTGCAATATTGTAAAGGGCCTGGAACGGGTGGTCTATTGTAAGCATAGGCAGGTGGTGGGACTACTCCCCTAGTGCACAAATGAGAAGGATGATCTCCTCCACAATGCATACATCTTCTAAGCATGGGCACTCTCATTGGGTTGTTGGGGTAGTTCCTCTGTCCTTGAATGTTCAACTTCTTTGCTACTAAGTCGGCTATTTCCTCTACATTGCTCTTAGGGTTTGATGTGTTGTTGGTTGAATCTTCACTTTTGATACTCCCTTGAGGTATTTTCAGATCCTCCGATAGGTTGTCCTCTAGGTCAATACATTCTTTCATACATTCTTGCAAGGTTTGAACTCTTTTCACGTATACCAAAGATCTTAATGATCCATTCAATAATCCTTCCAGGAACAATGACACCATCTTGTTTTGAGTGGGTCTCTCTTCAATAGGGCATCTATCCACATACTGTTTGAATCTTCTTGCTGCCAATCTCATTGATTCTATAGGAGCTTGCTTAAAGCTATGGATCAATGACGAAGAATTATTTTTAATCCCAGATTTAGTGAATTCCTCAATCGTTTCTTGGTAGACTTGCTCCATGTTTTGAAAATTATTAGGATCTAATTGCTGGAACCAAGCTAAAGCAGTGTCCGTCAAGGTTAAACCAAAAGATTCATATTGAATCAAGAAATCTTCCACTTGTTCGGCTCTGATTACTTGCTTAAATTCAGCTATATGATTGTAAGGTTCATTAGAGCCATCATAGTGGTTTCTCATGCATTTGGCAACTTGAATTGGCTTTAATCTTCTTCCTACTTCGGGCGGTCTAGGCATCACAGGGAAAACGGGTCTTCCAATGGGTATACCCGGTCCTCTTGCTACAGGTGGTCTAACTGGGGTAGGAATTCCATTCCATGGGTCAACAGGTGGTTCAGGCCGATAGTGGGGGTTATTTGCAGGCATAGCAAACTGTACATGTGGTCGAACTGAGATTTGTGTTTGTTGTGTTTGTCCTGACTGTTGGAATGAATTATCCTGAGAGGTTCCATGTGGGTTTCGTGAAGTAGTGGCTTAATCCCTCGGGGGAAACACTGGAATGTTCTGATATTTCAACCCGGCTCTCTCTGAATCTGTTAGGGGCCAATACCTTCTCTGGTTTTTGTCCAAATACGTGATGATGGTGGGGAAGTCAAGATCTTGTAACTCATAGACAGTCACTGGGTTAGGGGCTGCTTCCCATAATGAAGAGTGGGCTCTAAGGAGATTTTCCATTCCATTGATCAAGTACATCCATCAAGGTCTCCTCTCCAAACCCTAACAACAGTAGATCTCCCTCTAGGTGTGGTCACTTGCACTTCATATCCTTCTTCATTAAGGTTATGAGCAGTGTTTTCTTCCCCAAGCTCATTGATTTTTTTGGGGTGTTCTATAACAACATACTGGATATCTCTTTTATCCATATAAAATCCTCTTGAATACTTAACTGCTGGCCTAGGCACTATGTAAGCATATGAAGCTTTCTTTAGTCTGGCCACTGATCGGTTTAGTCCATCTAGGTATATGGGTATCTCAAGTTGATTGGTGGTCACATATTCTAAAGATGTCCAATATTCTCCCTCAATAATTGACATCATGCCAATCATTGGTACAGTGTTTTGCATATCCTCTGAAGCCATAGGAATTTCTTCTTCTGACTCACTAGAGGTTTCAGAATAATGTGACGGCTACTTGGTTCGGCTACGCTTCCTACAGAAGAGATCACACTTCTTCGGCTTCCTAGGGTTCTCCCAGATCTCAGGTTCATCCACATAAAAGCTCTGATCAGCCTTTGTCAACCTCTCGCTTCTAGAGCTCTTCACTATGGGTCAAAATTCTAAAAAAAATTTAGTTGGGACAGGACTAATTGTGAGTCCTCAAGTCACGATACTTGACCACAAAAAATTTCACGATACTCGACCTTTGACTCAGACGATACACGACAGACACGATTCACGATACTTCACGGGAGACGATATTCGATACTTGAATAAACACGATACTCGATACCCGATCACACGATAAACGATACTGGCTAGGTATCGCGATCGGGAAAACACGATACACGATACTTCGAGATCACACGATACACGATAAACACGATACTTGAATAAACACGATACTCGATACACGATACTTCAAGATCACATGATACACGATACTTGCGAGGTATCGCGATTGGGCAAACACGATACTCGATACTTGCGAGGTATCGCGATCGGGCAAACACGATACTCGATACTTGCAAGGTATCGCGATCGGGCAAACATGATACTCGATACTTGCGAGGTATCGCGATCGGGCAATCACGATACTCGATACTTGCGAGGTATCGCGATCGGGCAAACACGATACTCGATACTTGCGAGGTATCGCGATCGGGCAAACACGATACTCGATACTTGCTAGGTATCGCGATACTCAACCACAAGAGATCACGATACCTAGGTATCACGATACTCGACCGCAGGAGAACACGATACTTGGCACTTTTTAGTTTTTTGCAGGTGTGTTTTGAATTTTGAATGATTATATGTGTTTATCAAGCTTCTCTACCCTCTCCTCACCAACTGTATCATATAAATAGACTTCTCTCACCCCTAGAGGATTCTCGCGATACTTACCACAGATCGTTTTCTCTGATAGGTTTAATTTATGAAACACTGATGGGATGATGATGAATGTGCTTACCTTGGGAACTCTCTCTTAGCTCTCTAACCCCTCTGACTCGTTTTGTGCAGCTCAAAAAGCCCAGATCTTCCCTGACGATACTCGACAACAGCTTCTCACGATACTTGTGCTAGAGACAAGTGACTAAATAATGATATTTTTTGGGTTTTATACTCTTTGAAAAATTCTCCTACACTGAAAAAGAACAACAAGACAAAGGTCGAATGCTACTCTAACTTCCTAGCCTACTCCCATACTCCTCCTACTCTACTCTCTCCACTCACTTCCCGAGACTAATAACTCACTACACACACTTCAAGAGTGAGAAGTAGTAAGTACGGGTGAATGTGATTTACCAAAGAAGAGAAAATCACTACTCCTCCTCTCGCTTCAATGCAAAAAGCTACTTACCATCACACGAATGCTTCGGTTTGATTCAACACTCCCCGGCAACGGCGCCAAAAACGTGTGTACCTAAGAACCAACTTAGGGACTTGTGGAGAAAGAGACTATACCTCAATCCCCCTCAAGTGCATATAGTGGGGAATTATCAATCCGACGAGCATCAAAACCTAGCCGAGTGTATGAGGACATGCATTCAAATGACGATGAAGGCAAATGTGCTTCTCAAAGAGTGCAAACAAGGCAAAGACTATTCCAAACAAGCTTCAACTGTCAGTTATGGTGTCACGATACTTGGTGCAACAACCAACAGTAAATTGAGCTTTTCTCTCAACTCTGAACTCCAAATATAGAAAATAGCATATGCGTTTCGAAGCTCTCGAGAAGACGCATCCAGTGGTGGTATTTTCACTCAATTCTGACGCTTCTACTTTAAGTTATGAGCAAAATACGGAGTCGCAGGAATGACCTTCCTACACTTCAGCACCTCCTACACTTCACACACACCTTAACCACAGCAAACAAACACTTTCATGGATAGACAATGCTTTCTAACTCTCTTTTCAAGCAACACACATGCACACAAGCTCACAAAGAAGATGACACAGAGAGGAGAAGACACAAATTCGAATTTCTGTGCTCTTGATTCTCACAATGGCAAAAAGTACTTACAAAGAGTCACAAATTGACTTATATACGTGTGCCCTAAAAATGGCCCTTTCATACAAGAGACCGGCACTTTATTCACTAAAAGACTAATTTCCTACTAATTTACATGGGTAAGCTTCTAATCTTCTATGGGGATGCATCTAGAGGACTCCTCTAGTGCATTTACATCGGAAAATTTATTACAAGAATGGTTATAATACAAAAATTGGGTGTCCAAATTGGAAAACCTTTGGGACCCTTCTTTTTCTCTGCCTTTGTGCTCTCTTTGCTCTACAACACTCTCCCCCTCTTTGTCTCTGTCGTCCCTTGACAGGCTTTACTTCTTGTCTTCAGCTTGTTTAAGAGGTCTGAATACACGCACCGAGTGGTCGAAGAAGCGGTAAGGACTGTCAGAGAATTTGTTATTTTATCCGATGTAAGTCCTTTGCTTCTGTTTTCCCCTTGATATCCCGTACATCACAAATTTGGGTTGCTGCATTCAGTTGGGTTGCCACGCATGCCACCAGTGACCTCTTTCTAGCTTTTGGTCCTCTGATTTGTCCTGGTTGCACACATCTGACCCTGTTGTATTGCTTTGAGCCTGTTTACTTTCTTTTCATCGCACGCTGTCAACGGAAGGATTATTACCTGCCATATATTGTCTTGCACTTCTTCATGGATACTTTCCTGGCCCTAGTTCCTCCTTTCCACCTACGTGCTTTTTCCTTGATATGTGCCCCTGTGGGGCTCTGTGCAGAGATGGGTGTTGCGCCCCTGCGGGGCTTCCTGCAAAGATGTGTCTTCAAATATTATCTTTTAATGAAGCTTCTTTCTTTGTCTTCTTCTTTTCTTCTTTTTGCTTGATTCTCCCTCAACAATGGGCTCTAGAGGAGAGAAATTGGTATGATGCATAGATGAATGTTTATGAGATTATCTTATATTCTTATCAAAAGATGTTGATGTTTAGCCTCTAGGCTTGCTATCAAACTTTGAGTTTTCCTAATGCTAAGTCAAAAATTTGATTGTTTTTATTGATAATGAATTATATAGATGAATTTGTTCCTTAACAATTCCGATAGTTTATTTGTGAAGAGAGATGGTGGATGCAATCCAAAGATGAGTAGGTGCCGCTACAACCAGCTTCACACCAGCCAACTGAGACTTCATAGTTGATTAGTAGACCCTTTGAGCTTCCTAAATCCACCAAAATATCAGCCAAGTACTTTGGAACATGTATCCCAAAAGTTTAAGTCAAGACCGACAAGTTGCGAAATGACTAGCTCCCAAAACTTGCTATTTTTGGACATACACCTGCTGGAAAAAATGAACAGTGCTCTCAACCTGGAAGGAATTAGAAAAATTCCTTTTGGGCATAGCAAATAGACTTAGCAAGCTTCCTATTCCAAGTTAAAACACTTCAAATGATGGACTGAGCACTGAGAACAAGTTTCATCAAGTTCTGGAACATTCCCACAATTCTCGGGGCTCTGCAGAGATAGACCAGTAAGCAGTAAAATGCAGATATCTCCAAAAGTATAAATCCAATGACCTTGAAAATTTATATGTAGAAACTAGACAGTGAGAGCTATCCAACGCACTTTAAAACACTGAAAAAGGTTCAGTAAAACTCGAGATATGACCTTCTGCAGTTACTGCTCTGAGTGAGTATAGCAGAGAACAAAACAGAGAGGTAGATGATAATAAATGTATAGATTCACATATGATTACAACCACATTGGCAATGAATCTTTGCACAATGGGAGTAGAATGATAGAGCTATGGAGTAAGCTCTTCAATCTCTACAAAATGACATGAAGTGGTCACGTACAAAGCTTGCTAATCGCCTCTTCCTTCTTGCTCCTTTTATAGCTATTCTTGGAGGGAGTTTTGAATTCGAATTCGAATGGCTCCACCTAAAAGTGATCCCCAAAGTTAGGAGAGATTCCCTCAGCTCAAAAATTCGTGATTTTGGTAGTTGGAGCCATGAATTTGCTTTTACATCATGGATGAGGTAAGCCATCCTTTTCCTTTTTTCTTTTTCCATTTACAAGAGATAAAATGTACTCTTTTACAAGAGGTGTTCACATGACTACTCATGTGACTTACAAATGAGGATAATATCAAGCATATCAAGCATGTAGGCTTGGGCAAAATGCACCAACAGCTCCCCCTCAAGCCTAACATGCTTGGCCTCCAAATAAGTCTTCAATTGTCCTTGATTTCCTACAAGCCAATCATCAACTTGAATCTACTTAACTTCGTACCATCAAGAGCTTTAGTTAACATGTCTGCACATTGCATATCTGTAGAGACATAGGATAGTTGAATATCCTTGCTCATTAGCTTCTCCCTTACATAATGGTAGTGGACTTCAATATGCTTGGTTCTAGCATGGTATACTGGATTAGCTGCTAGATGTAATGAGCTTGTGTTGTCACCAAAAATGTGAGGTGTTGAAGAATGAAGTCCAAGATCTGTGTACAAAGATTTTAACCACATGATTTCTTGAGTTGCATTAGCCAAACCTCTATATTCAGCTTCAGTAGAAGATAATGCCACGGTTGGTTGCTTCTTCGATGACCAAGAAATGATTTTTGAACCTGCAAATGATATATACCCTGATGTGCTTCTTCTATCATCTTTAGATCCGGCCCAATCTGCATCTGAGTAGACCTTTAGCTCAATATCTGAAGTATATGAATAAAACAAACCTTCATTCATGGTCCCCTTTAGGTACTTGAGGACTCGCTTGGCCGCTTCCATATGTGGTCTTCTCGGCTTATGCATAAACTGACTCAATATGCTAACACTATAGCATATATCCACCCTTGTGAGTGTTGCATAGTTCAAACTTCCAACCAAGCTTTGATAGCTTGTGATGTCTTCAATTGGCTCTCCTTCATAAGCACTAAGCTTATGATTTTGCTCCATAGGTGTACCTGCACACTTTGTATTTTCCATCTTGAACTTGACGAGCATGTCATGGACATACTTCCTTTGTGTGATGTATATACCTGAATCTGTGTAGATCAACTCCAATCCAAGAAAATAAGTGAGTGGTCCGAGGTCACTTATTTTGAACTCCTCCTTCATTTGACTCTTTACCTGTTTGATTCCTTCAAGATCATTGCCTGTGATAATAATATCATCAACATACACACATAAATAGATCACTTCAGATCCATTCCTCTTTATGAACAAAGAGGTATCCGCCTTGCTAGCTTTGAATCCTTGGTCCTGCAAATAAGTAACCAATCTGAAATTCCAAGCTCTTGGAGCTTGCTTCAATCCATACAAAGCTTTCTTTAGTTTGCATACATAGTTAGGATGATGTGCATCCTCATATCCAGGAGGTTGTGCCATATACACTTCCTCAGAAATCCATCCATTCAAGAAAGCATTCTTTACATCAAGTTGATAAAGATTCCAATTTCTAGATGCAGCAAGACTTATGAGAACCCTAATTATAGGCATTTTTGCAACAAGAGAGAAAGTCTCCTCATAATCAATACCATGGGTTTGAGCAAACCCTTTAGCAACTAACCTTGCTTTGTGTCTATTTATACTTCCATCTGGATTCCTCTTGATTTTGTATATCCATCGAGATCCGATTATCTTCATAGATGGCTTGTTAGGTACAAGCTCCCAAGTGTCATTCTCCTTCAAGGCTTCCATTTCTTCATCCATTGCATCTCTCCAAGCTTTCTTGCTTTGTGCTTCTTCGAATGTGGTAGGTTCTTCATTGGTTGAATCCTTTGCAATGTAGATTGAGTGCTTGGTGACCAAAGAAGTATCATAACCAAACCTCTCTGGTTTCTTCTTCTCCCTCGAAGACCTTCTAAGTGGTTGATGTGAGCTCTCGGGTCCATATGTAGCATCCTGCATCTTTGCTTTACCTTTGTTCTTCCATAGCTTTAGTCTTTCCAAGTCTTCTAGGTCAATCTCCGAATCACTTTCTTCAATCTGCTTTGGCTCCTTTGGTTGAAGTGATGGAAAATCTTCATCCAAGTCATATGGCAGCTTCACTTTCCTGTCATCATCAAACCATGATTTGTTTTCATCAAAAATTACATCTCTACTCACAGAAAATCCTTTATTGGTTGGATTGTACAATCTATATCCTTTTTGGTTTTGATCATAACCAATGAATACACACTTCTCTTCCTTGGGATCCAATTTCCCTCTTACTTGAGAAGGAATGTGAGCATAGGCTAAGCATCCAAAGATTTTACAATGCTCTAGACTAGGTCTTCTTCCATTCCACACTTCATATGGAGTGGTTCCATCTAGTGACTTAGATGGAAGTCTATTTATGAGATATGTGGCTGTAGACACAGCCTCTGCCCATAGGTAGTTCGGCAATCCCTTTTCATTGAGCATGGACCTTGCAGCTTCGACAATAGCTCTGTTCCTCCTCTCTGCTACACCATTGAGTTCGGGTGTATACCTTGTAGTGACTTCCCTTTTAATGCCTCTTTCATGCAAGAAGGCATCAAATTCAGAAGAGAAGTATTCTCCTCCACCATCTGATCTGAGTCGTTTCAAAGTCCTACCTGTTTGGTTTTCAACAAGAGCAATATACTTCTTAAAGCAATTAAACACTTCATCCTTGTGCTTCATGAAAAACAGAATGGTCCACCTGCTACAATCATCTATGAAAGACACATAATATCTTGAGCCTGATATAGATGGCTCCTTACTTGGACCCCACACATCCGTGTGCACTAGATCCAAAGGATTTTGATACATATATCCTTTCTTATTGAAAGGTTGTCTATGAGCCTTGCCGAGTTGACAAGCTTCACACTTATAAATCATGTGTTGCCTTGTGATATTAGGCAAACCAAGTACACTTTGGTCCCTGCAAATCTGTTTGAGTGTCCTCTCACCAATGTGAGCAAGCCTTTTGTGCCATATCTCCAACTCTGTTAGAGTTTGAGATCCATAGCTAAACAAAGCTATGTTCTTTGTATCTTCCACTTCAAAAGTGAAAAGCCTTCCTGTCTTTTCTCCTTTGGCAATCCTTCGAAAGCCTTGCCTTGGGTCTTCAACATATGCTCCAAATCGATTGAATCTAACCTGCAATCCTTTTTCAACAATCTGTCCAACACTTATTAAATTTTTGGTAATTGTAGGGACATACAAGACTTTGCTTAAGAGGTTCATATTCCCATCTGATGTCTTCACATTACCTATCTTCTCCACTGAGTGCTTTGTGTCATCTCCTGTCTGCACTTCAAGCTTGTTATGAGGATCTTCCAAATCAGAAAGTAAAGCCACATTTCCTGCTACATGGTTCGAGCATCCCGAATCAATGTAAAATATGTGATCATCATCCTTACCCTTCTTCGTTGATAGATTCATAATCAATAATGAATCTTCTTGACTTTGGTCCTCTGCATAGTTATTGTAATCTCTTCTTCCTCTATGGCCACTTTGATAGTTGTTGTTGTTGTTGTAATTGTTGTTGTAGTAGTTGTTGTTGTAGCCTCCATTGTACCTGCCTCTATTTGATCTATAGCCACCTCTATTGAATCCTCTTCCTCTTGAGTTCCTCGGGTTCCTGAAACATTCTTCAGTAGTATGGTTAGATAAGCCACATATGTTGCAAGGTTGAGATGATTGGAATCTCCCCCTGCCTTGCTTTCCACTTCTGCCTCTTCCTCTAGCTCGTCCTCTACCTGCAAAGTTTGCTTGGAAAGAGCTTCCTTCATCTTCATTCTTTCTATTCTTTGACTTGTCCTTGACCTTAGCTTTATCAGAATATAAGGCAGAAGTTTGATTACCTCTTGAGGACTCACCACCTTTGCTAATCTTTGCTTCATGAGTGAAGAGTTGGCCCATGAGTGTGTTGAGGTCGGGTACATGCATATCCATGTATAAATCCATGGCTGTTGTGAATGACTCCCACTTGTCGTCTGCTTTGATTCCATTCATGATTTGTCTTATGATTTGCTCCTCTTCAATTACCTCTCCAATGCTTCCAAGTTGGTCGGAAATCTCCTTCATCTTTGTGACATAATCAGTCACATTTTGCTTCGGGCTTTTCTTCATTGTTGTGAACTCCATCCACAATTGGTTCTTCCTTGCTCGAGTGTTGGAAGAGAAGAAAGAAGCAAGTGCATTCCAGGTTTCTCTTGATGTCTTGCATCCCTTGACATGAGGTAAAAGAAAATCAGAGATTGAGTTTAGAATATAGGACCTTGCAAGTGCATCCTTCGAACACCAATTCGAAAGTCCTTCCACTTCTTCATGTGATGGTTGCCCTTTGTTCCTCATGGTTGGCATTGCTTCATCTCCGGATATGAATCCATATAGATTCCTTCCTTGAAGGTAAGCCTCCATCCTTAGAGACCATGCCGGGTAGTTGTTTCGATCCAATTTGTCAATTGTTGATGGAAATCCATCTCCCATGTTGCTTGACTATGCTCTGATACCACTGTGAAGAGAGATGGTGGATGCAATCCAAAGATGAGTAGGTGCCGCTACAACCAGCTTCACACCAGCCAACTGAGACTTCAGAGTTGATTAGTAGACCCTTTGAGCTTCCTAAATCCACCAAAATATCAGCCAAGTACTTTGGAACATGTATCCCAAAAGTTTCAGTCAAGACCGACAAGTTGCGAAATGACTAGCTCCCAAAACTTGCTATTTTTGGACATACACCTGCTGGAAAAAATGAACAGTGCTCTCAACCTGGAAGGAATTAGAAAAATTCCTTTTGGGCATAGCAAATAGACTTAGCAAGCTTCCTATTCCAAGTTAAAACACTTCAAATGATGGACTGAGCACTGAGAACAAGTTTCATCAAGTTCTGGAACATTCCCACAATTCTCGGGGCTCTGCAGAGATAGACCAGTAAGCAGTAAAATGCAGATATCTCCAAAAGTATAAATCCAATGACCTTGCAAATTTATATGTAGAAACTAGACAGTGAGAGCTATCCAACGCACTTTAAAACACTGAAAAAGGTTCAGTAAAACTCGAGATATGACCTTCTGAAGTTATTGCTCTGAGTGAGTATAGCAGAGAACAAAACAGAGAGGTAGATGATAATAAATGTATAGATTCACATATGATTACAACCACATTGGCAATGAATCTTTGCACAATGGGAGTAGAATGATAGAGCTATGGAGTAAGCTCTTCAATCTCTACAAAATGACATGAAGTGGTCACGTACAAGGCTTGCTAATCGCCTCTTCCTTCTTGCTCCTTTTATAGCTATTCTTGGAGGGAGTTTTGAATTCGAATTCGAATGGCTCCACCTAAAAGTGATCCCCAAAGTTAGGAGAGATTCCCTCAGCTCAAAAATTCGTGATTTTGGTAGTTGGAGCCATGAATTTGCTTTTACATCATGGATGAGGTAAGCCATCCTTTTCCTTTTTTCTTTTTCCATTTACAAGAGATAAAATGTACTCTTTTACAAGAGGTGTTCACATGACTACTCATGTGACTTACAAATGAGGATAATATCAAGCATATCAAGCATGTAGGCTTGGGCAAAATGCACCAACATTATTCACTTAAGGAATCGCATGACTCATACTGTGTAATTATTGATGATGGTGTTAATCTTATCTTTGGCTATTGATCATGTTTGTTACTTCTTTTGTGATTACATTATTCACTACATTTTGGCAGGTATACTTATGCAACAAAACAAGTCTCTTGAGTTTATTGATTGCTTACAATTGATACTGCATGTTGGGGATAATATGTGTATTCCTATGAATTTGTTCTAGAGTATGCAATTCAATATATTGTCACATAATCTATTAATTTGCCGAGTTTCCTCCTTAAAACTAATAGCATTTTGGAGAGGTTGAGCTTTGACTCAAGTTACTATGAAATGATGTGGCTTAAGGATTCAACTAAAGACTTGCATATACAAGTGAAACAATACCATCTATTGTGATAACATGAGTAATTTATATCTATATGCCAACCTTATGTTCCATGCTAGAAGCAAATACATATAGATCACTACCATTATGTTAAGAAAACGATGATGGAAAAGGATGTTCAAGTTCATCACATAAGTACCAAGAACCAATGTCCTAACATGTTCACAAAGACATTGGAAGTCACTAAGCTTTCAAAATTAAATGAAGGCATTGGAATGCATAGATCTAAATTCAAGGGATAGAGAGAAAGCACGAGCTTCAACACCCAAAGTTTAGTCTATATCTCATCAAACATCACTAGTCAAACTTTAGTGTGATCTCTAGATTATAGAAAAACTCGGTCCTAAAATTTAGAAAATATTTTCTGCTTTTATATACACATTTTATTTGTCTCTGCGTGCATTGTGAGTCATTCGAGTCTTAGGAGTGTGTAATAGGGGAATCAAGCAAGCCCCTTGCCTAGTTCCATATCTAGTTTGGGTTGCCATATCTCTTTGTCTAGTTAGCTAGCCAATATTCAATAGTAGTAACTTTTACTTGAGCTTAGTGTTTTTCCTTCATGTAGCATCATTTCTTTGATTTTTAAGCTTTTTTATATTTCTAATATAGTCCAAAATGGCTTAAGTCTCTATTCTAAGTTCTAAGAAATCTGAGAGTGAGAGTAGAAAGAGTGGAGAGAGACCCTTATGAGCATGCAAATCATGTGCATCCAAGTAGTTTGTTTTTTGGAGACCTTGGTTCTTTGAGTAAAAAAATTCAATTCGTTGAGATAACTTTCATTGTTTAACCGATTCTATTATAAGTGATCAAAAGTTCTCAAGTTAGCTTTGGTTCATCTCTGAAATATTGAGGAAATAGTCTACAGAGGGCAAAGTGAGTGTGCATCTGAAGGTGATTCATGCTTCATCTTGCATAGGGGTTGAGGCACTTTCACCATCAAGTATGAAACCATGTGATTGTAAAAGTTCAAGTAAAAAATTTTGAGAATCCATATAGCTTCAACATTCCTTACGTCATGTGCAACATTAAACCGATTTTGTTGAAATGCAGCTTTAACTTTATAAACCGATGGAGAATATTCTAGTTGTACTTCATCGACTAATCATTAAGGACTATTCCCATGATACACATGATCCTTAGCTTTAATATAACCAATTTCATCACAACTCTAGCATGTTTTACATAGTTTTTCATGTTATGCATCCATTATAGAAGATAGAGGGTTTAGTTTTTGTAATTTTAAGGCAAGAGATTTGAATATTGTTGAATAAACGTTGCAATTTTTATTATGAATAAGAAAAGATGGTAGTTTAAAAATAACACTTCTAAAGAAACTTATCATTGCTGTAGGGGATTATAAATGGATTGAATTTGAAGTATTTCAATGGTGATGCACCACAATGGACTCTCCTCGAGAGCTCCATGATGATACCCCACTGCAGAAAACCAAGCTCCAAACACCACACACAGTACCCTGCACCAAGGCTGCAGAATACACAGAAAAGACACAATACATAGACCACAAAAACATATTTCTTAGATCACACAAATGCCGTCGAACATATGATCTATGGTTGGTCAAGCCACTATATGTTTTATTAAAGAACATATACAAAAGTTTTGGCAGCCATTTGGCCTTTCACATGGACATTAAAGGTAACAATCTCCCTCTAAAGGCCAATATGGCCTTAGTAACTATGGGAGAAAAATAAAGAATGATAAAGAATACCTGAGTGTGAGTATACCAAAATATACATCCCACCTGATAAGCATTTTACAAAGTATACAAGTAACTATGTAAGATCATGAATCAATTAACCTCCATCAAGTGACAACAGTGTCGAAAGCTATCTTGTGGTAGAGCTTTAGTCAAATCATGTGCAGCATTATCTCAAGTATGAACCTTCTCAATAATAATGTGATCAGTGTTTAAGCAATCTCAAATGAAGTGATACCTCACCTCAATATACTTTGGTCTTTGCATGATAGACCGGATTCTTAGTCAAAACAATGGCACTCTGACTATCACTGAGAAAACCAAGTACATGTTGAGGTAGTCTACACCCATATCACAAACAACACGAGAAAGCCACAATGCTTCCTTACATACCTCCCTTGCTACAACACATCTACTTCTGTGGTGGAAATAGCTATACATTCTTGAAGACAACATCTCCAAGAGATAGCACCTCCAGCAATATGAAAAATGTACCTTGATGTAGACTTCTGATTGTCTACACAACTAGCATAATCAAAATCTGTCTAACCAATAATGGATGCTTTCTCTCTAGCCAAGCATAGACACTTGTCCTTAGTGCCACTCCGATATCTCAAAATCATCTTGACCACTTCCCAATGCTTCTTGCCAAGATTAGACATATATCTGCTCACAACTCCCACTGCAAATGCAATGTTTGGTCTCGTCGCTACCATAGCATACATGAGACTACCAATAGCAGACTGATACAAAATTTTGATCATGAATTCATTTTCCTCATTTGACTTGGTGCAATCATCCTTGCTCAATTTTGCATGTGTGGGTAAAGGTGTACTCGATGCCTTTCCACCCTACATATTGAACCTCTGAAGTACTTTGGATATGTACTCACTTTGAGAAAAGTATATACATCTTTTACTCCTATCACGAGTATTGTGAATGCCAAGAATATGTTTTCCATCCCCCAAATCCTTCATATCAAATGACAACTTCTTTTTGACAATTGACAAGTCATAAGAGGACTTCCCAACAATCAACATATCATGGACATAAAGTATCAAGAATATCAAGCTTCCATCTGAGCATCTCTTTGTGTACTGACCATTATCCTCATTGCTTTGAGAATAGCTTTTGAGACCATAAAAGCATAAAACTTTTGGTGCCATTGTCTAGGGGACTGTTTAAGTCCATATAAGCTCTCCTTTAGCTTACAAACTAGACTTTCTTTGCCAAGAACTACATAACCCTCTGGTTGTTCCATATAGATCTCATCTGTAACATCTTCGTGCAAAAAAAGCAATTTTCACATCCATTTGGACTAGCTCTAAGTTCTCCATTGCAACAAATCCAAGCAACATTCAAGGGGTATTCATCTTGACCACTAGACAGAATAATTCCTCGAAATCAAAACCATGTTGTTGCTTAGAGCCCTTCACAACAAGTCGTGCTTTATACTTTGCAGAAGCACTATCAGTTATGAATTTTAGCTTATATACCCGTTTACATGGTAAAGCTTTCATGCCCTTTGGCAAAAGTACTAAATCCCAAGTACCATTCTTATGAATAGAATCCAACTCACTCTTCATGGCAAGCTCCCACTTGACATCATCCTTTGTCTGCATGGCCTCTTTGTAGCAAGAAGGCTCACTAGCATCTGTTAGCATAGCAAAATCCAAACCTAGAACATATCTATTAGGTGGATGTGAGACACACACGGATTGTCTCAATGGTTGTTGAGCAGGAAAATTTGCAGAGTGATCTGATCGAACATTCTCTTTAACATCCCTATGTGCAACATTTTTATGCATGCTAACTGGAGGACTAGTATCTTCAAACACCACTCTTCTCACTTCAACCTTCCTAATGGGTTGTTTATGCATCTTAATCTCGTTGAAAATGACACCATTACGTCTGATCACTGATCGTGTTTGAGAATCCCATAAGCATATCCAAATTGTCCTTCTTGACCATATCCAACAAAAATGCATTTCTTTGAATTATGGTCTAGCTTTTGTCTAAGATTCTTGGATATAGGAACATATGATTCACACCCAATAACTCAAAGATGATCACAATATGGTGGCTTCTGTGTCCATAACTCTTGTGCCACTTTCAAACCTTTGACAATACTAGGTGAAAGGTTAATCACGTGAACTACAGTCAATACTACTTCTAGCCAAAATCCTTGTGAAAGGTTTGCATGATGCAACATAGAAACTACTCTATCCTAAATAGTTATATTCATCCTTTGAGCTACACCATTTTGTATTGGGATATAAGGAGCCATAGAATCTCTACGAATTTCTCTGGACTGATAGAAAAGGGTCAGTTCATGTGAGGTATACTCACCCCCATTATATGAGCATAAAGCTTTAAGCTTAGTTCCTTTTTCAATCTCAACTAATGCAAGCCATTTTCTGAAGGTAGGGAATACCTCATCCTTCGATTTGTATGGGTGGGTCTCTTTGAGCTTTGATCTACCTCTTTCTATGTTTGTAGGTATGTTCATGACCAAATGGATGTTTTAAATGCATCATAAATGTTTCTGGAATGTCTTATAGTTGTGTAGGCTCTCGTGCCATTATTGCACTATTAGATTTATGCATAGATGTGCAAAAATTGAATAGGAATGTGTTTATATGCAAGTGTGCAAACATAGAAAGAATAGACTAGATTATAAAGACAATACAAAAAAGAACATAAAGAAAGGAATCTAAACAATTGAACTATCTACAAAAGTTTAGTATGAAACAATTATTTGCTCCTCCAAATCTTTGATGTATGTTAGAAAACTATCCATTGAATCTCGTTCATTTATATTCTCACTCTCTAACTTTTCTCAAAGGTAAGAAAAACAAGTCTCATTCCTTGTATGATACAATGTGGAAAGAGTATCCTAAGCATCCTTAGTTGTTCTACATGAGCGAATGTGAGGTGAGGGATAATTGTGCACCTCATAGACAAAGCAATCAAGATATGTGTGCATGTATCTCTAGCATCCCATCAAAGTAATTATCCAATGGTTGTTGGTGGTTCACAGTGTACCTAACATGGTCAAAATAGGAGTTGTACGTCGACTCAAAATATGAACTAAACGAGAACTCAAACCTACAATATCCTCAACACCATTCCCATCTATATTTTCCATGACACATTTCAACACCTTGCACAATGTTCCACAATCCATTTGCAACCAATACATTGCATATCATGTATGCACATAGTGGGTAGTTGGAAGCATCCAACTTATCCTAAACAACCAACATATGAAATACATCATTGTTCTCAACCATGACTACTAATTGATTGTACCTTGATGTAAAAAAATAACCTTATCTCAAGAAAGTTGAACAAAAGAACCCAATGGATCTCAACTTCAATTCATTTTGTTGACAAACAAAAATCCCAAAAAAACTTAGCACAAAGGGATGCAATTGTTTGCGAAGTCATTGCAATAGTATGTTCCAAAAGTTAAAATGAGCTTGAATCAATTTTTGAGCTACACAAAACAGTTGTTTTGAAGTATATAGCATTTGAGCAATGCTCTCTATGATTCGTCGCAATTGGAGAAAATGAGTGATAATTGACTCATGATGCACCTTAGGAAGAAATGGCCTTCTTTGATACAAGCAATCGTAGTTTGGGGATGAGAAATGCACACAAACAACATAGGAAGAAGAAAAAACTTAGGAGCACAAGATTGAAAGTATAACCAAGTGTGGATTATTCAAAGATAAGTTGCCTAGTGGGATATGATCATACATACAAGCCAAGGAAAAAGCCTCTTGAAGAGGAAAAGAATGCCCACCCAATCCTAAGTGTGCTCATACAATAGTTTGTGAAAGTGGTGGCTTTTCTAGGTGCATAACTCTACACATACTGGGTTATGCACAATGAATGTAGAATGCAGGAGGAACTATAGATCCAAATGAATTTCCTCAAAACATCTTCCACAATTTCAAAGCAGATGATCTTCTATAGACTCAATAGTATATATAACAAATGATATTATTCTCGATGCTTAATTTTGTATGAGTATGTCTTTACTCCATATGTTTACTAGTAGGTTAATCCAATTGCTTTGATATAATTATTAGGATACAATTAGATGTATATGTTATTGTCAACCGTTTGCAAAATTTACATCAATAGGATTAATAATTTTATCATAAGCAAAGTTTGCAATGGAGTAGATCGAGGCAACACTCACATATACATGATACCTAAGTAGCCTCTCACATGTACAGAATAGCTAATACTACTACCTAATGTATTGACATAATTTAGTTGCCAAGTTCAAATCATATATTATACTGCCACCAAAAACCGTTTAGATGGACCACTTTTTTTACAAGATGAGATTGCTTTCAACTTATTGAAAACCAAGCTTCCTATTTTTTTTGCACCTTTCTTAGGATCTAAGTATATATGGCCTTAGGCTTTTTGGAGGACATCGAGATTATTAGATCATGTGTTTATCTTGGGATCATCTTCATTGCATAGGTACGCAACTCTAAATAACACAAGTAATTTGGAGCCTACTATAAGACCACCTTCGAATAGTGCTACACTAGCTTTGGTAATTATTACCTCTTTATTTATGTATGTAGCCATTATTTGTGTTTCTACTCGATCAATGGGAGACAGCCCCTAATTATGCATTGTAATGGTTAATACATAATGTAGGAAATATCACATTACATTACCATAGCAAAGTTCGCAATGCTTCCTACATTGATTGAGACACTTTTTCGTACTCTATGCTTTTTCCTTAGGATACATGATCAATCACAACACATAGTATCCCATAAAGTTTTTGAAGGATCTAGAGCATTACACAAGGGAAAGTCGGTGACATATCCAAATCAAAATGGAAACTCGAATCATATTCTCAATATTGATCACCTTACCACTTCACAAACGTGGACATATCTTTCATCACCTTGCACCACTCAGTGTGCAAAACAAGGTGGTTACACAAGCAACATACAATACTTACCTTATATATTCAAAGAATTGGGCCATAGGCTCACCTCCATCCAAAATGTAATACTTCATAGAGCATTTCCTTTTGAAGCTCAAGGGAAGAAGTGAACGTGAAGGTCCAAACTCAAATCATTAATGATCCAATTTCTTAAAGCAAGCCAATGGTGTCCCTCATATGCATCACTAAATGAGTCACCAAAGTATCTTCCCTATCATGATGTGCAACACAAGTAAATTAGCACATTAGCACAAAAATACAAAAAACCTTGACTCGTGCACATTCTAGGATCAAATGCAGCACTAACTCGCAAGATTGGAAAATAACACTAACAAAACACTTTACATAGCCCCAAATTTTACTGCAAATAGAAAGGATGAAAATCGAATCATAAAGCAATCTATTAGAAAACTAGTTCCACAGCAATGGAGTAACTTAATTGCTCCAACAAACTTAAAACTAAGTTATTTGACTCCAATAAGTGAAATTACAAAAAAAAAACATCTTGTAAGGAACCATGTACTTCGGCTAACACATTCGAGCGAAACCAATTAGGGTGTGTTAGATATGCTCAATACTCCACCCTCATGTGACCACAAATGATCCATGGTGCTCTAAGTTGTAAGGCCCCCATTATGAAGAGAAGCCATTATAAGAGCCTGGACATGTGTAGAACCCTAACTTCCACGTTAGATGAGGTCCGTGTGACCATTGATGGTTGTAGATGATCTTTGTGAGCCTAGCCATTAGATTAGCTAGGGCATAAACTTCCAGGCCATTGGCTTGCCATTTAAGGTGAAAATAAAGGCCCTGTGGTGTCACGCGGTTTCCCCATAGAACCTTAGTTGGGGAAGTGCATAGGGGGGCTTTCCCTCTTCTACGGGGTCCGGGGGGGCTATCCCCCCAACTCGTATGGCCGAGACAATAGGACTTCTGATCATGGAAATATTGTCGGATCGTATATTTTACCGACTATTTTGTATCTCCCGACTACGTTTATCTGTACCGAACCGCCTTGTAAAAGCTATATAAGCACGGCCCATGTTGAGCTTTACATAGCATTGCGCACTAGTAAGCCCTTCATCTAGTCTCTCTCTAGATCGCCAAGTTCCACATTGGGAGCGCACCGGTGGACAGCACCATCATTGTAACTGCATTACGCTCTGCAATCTAAGAACTTGAGTTCTCTATCTCTGAGTCTGCGTCTATCTTTGTCTACGTTTTTCTCTCAACTCTATCTACAAGTCTATTCCGTTGTGTTGTCATTTTCTTACAAGATGGACTTCTTTTTCAAAGGGATCACTCATTTGTTTTGATGTTGATAATGTCAAATCTATCATAAACATGAACATCACATCCAAAGAAATTTGATGACAACCAAACCGACATTGCCAACTAACATTCATAAACATCATTAGTAATAATCGGATATCATTTAGATACCCAACAAAGGACCAACTATCATTCTCTAGGGAGACAAAAGCAAGCTTTTGAAGATTGCATTCATATGAAGCATTCAATGGTTTTGAAATGCATACCGACAAATACCACATTTTCTTAGTAAATGTATCACTTCAAAAAAGTAAAATAATAATTTACAAATCCAACAAGCTTCATGAGTTAAGATGGCAACCTTATCGAAATAAAATGTTGTTGAACCAACGGTTACCACAAAACAAATAGACGTCTACTTTGAATAGAACAACATTACAACTAGTCAAATTGAAATCAAAGAAGAAGAATTGCAATTTGAAGTTGAAAAAACTATAATTGCGAATTCCTTATTATCAACAATAGTAGCCATTATCCATCTCTGTAAGCCGAAAGTGATTTGAAACAAAGAAGATATCCTTGAGAGAAAATGTTCAACAAACAATTTAACACACCATATCAACCAAAAAAGAGAGAAGAATGTAGTCTATCCCCAACCTGCTCAGCTTCTACTCTCACATTTGGACTCAAGATTTTAAGGAAATTGATAATGATATCAGGGCTTCAATTGTAGCAACCATAGATCGAGTTGTTAATCTTTCAAAATAAGGAATCAATTTATGATCAGGTAAGCCATGAAGTTTAGCTACACAAAGTTCCTTGAAACAATGGGCATGTCTTCTCCACGTGAAAGCAACAAGGAGGGAACATTCCAAAATGTCCCTACTTAATGCAAACAATCACAAAATGCACAAAGCATACCAAATCCACACATCAATGCATCACCACTAAATCAAACTCTGTACTCTAGTTCACTATGTTCACCTTGAACTAGCATGACTTTCATCTTATGCACATGCATTGATATGATGATGATGATGATGATGATGAAAAATTTCAAACAGCCTACTTCCAACAAAGTCTTACTAATTCAAATCCAAGCTTCCCTCTTTACATTTTATTCATCGACTGCCCACAAATCACAGCCTACCCCTTCCCATAACTTAAAAACACGAAGTTTTTTTGAACATTTGGAAAAGTGTGTTGATCATTTCGTGATTCTCTTAAATAAACTCAAAAATTCAGAACAATGCCTACCATATCAACCAAGAAAACAATGTGACTTTGACATATTTCAGTATAGAAGATATAGGAAATGGGACTGAAGAGGTGAATGTCCTCGAATTTACATACTAACTCATACATCACATCACTCTCCAAAACTCCAAAACATAAACACGACTTAGGACCCCCACTTGCCATGTGAATGAAGCAAGCATGATGAACTTCCCCACACAATGCCTGCTTGACCAAATGAAATCAAACTTTAAGAAATGCAAGACTATGGCAAAATATGTAATACGTTAGAGGCAAATAATAGCCAAAAATAATCAACATGTATCACTAGTGCAAAAAATATCAAGCTCCCATAGAGACTTGACTTCCACTACTGTTGTCTATCATATTGAATGATAAAAAGGTTATAATAGCAAGAATCTCCAAAACCGGCATAAACACACAACAACAAAACATGGTAACTTCCTGAAAAGCTGCCCATTCCACCACAAAATGCTATAAAGGTATGGCAACAATGATCGTTCCAAAACACGCACAAACCAATGTGATCAGTACTTACAAACCAAATATTGATTTTCATAAGGGATCTAGACTGTAAATAATAGCACATAACATAAGAGAAAGGTGACTCAAGCCATGTATTGGGCACAAAGGGCAACAATCTCTCGGAGAAATAAGGTCAAGCTAACAATTGATTGCATGTGAACATTACAAGTTTTTATTCTCAAGTCTGCCTACCAACTTGATTAATAACTCTAAGACATTCCATTCCTGCTTTGCTCTTCTACAAGAACGTTAGATCTAAGTTTTGCTTGTATGTGAATCTTTAGTTAATTGAACATGAAAAAGGCATGATTTGGATGAGGGGATAGTTTGCATGTCAAGAATTTATATTCCAAACCTATTGATGCTTCCATCAGATCCATATCATGCACAATTATAAGAGAAGCTTTATTCATCATTCCAACAAGAACTGGAAAACCCCTAGCCCTTCAAACTTAAAATTTCAATAAACATACTCTCTCAATATTCCCAAACTGTCAAAAGATAAAGAGATGTTCACCTCTTTTGGGCTCTGGGCTAGTCATCTCAAGTTTGTTCTAGAAATCCTTTTTGAAATTTTTCTTTATAATTTCTCTTTTTTTTTTTTTTTTTTTTTTGGGGGGGGGGGGGAGAGAGAGAGAGAGAGAGAGAAGGGGGGGGGGGCATGTATTAACATCTACTAGTGCCCAACTGACCCATGAGATAGCACACGGCCATAAGGGGTGCAAAACCCTATCATCAACATAGACAAATAGAAAAGCAAGTGCAGAATGAAAGTGACATATGCAATACATTATAAGCTGTATAATGGGAACGTGGGGAAAAGGGGGCGAGGGAGTTCTTTTCTTTCAGGGTAAGGGGGGGGGAGGTAGGGAGTTTTTTTCTTCCCTTCTTTTTTTCTTGTGTGTTGTTTTTCCTTTTCTTTTTTTTTTTTTTTTTGTGTGTGTGTGTGTGTGTGTGTGTGTGTGTGTGTGTGTGTGTGTGTGTGTGTGTGTGTGTGTGTGTGTGTGTGTGTGGGGGGGGGGGGGGGGGGGGGGGGTGATGAAATGAAACAACATATTAGCATTTCTGGAAGTCATTGTTTGAAACAGATCTCTACATCAACACTGAACAACATTAACGTAACCGTCTTCATGTAAAGAAATCCAGAGACAAGTGAAATAAATAACCAACAAGAGAACACCCCTCAAATAGTGAATAATGGAATTAAATATCACTGAACAACGAACTGTATCCAACGCAGAGACTAGCACTGTAGATTGAAAAACCACTCCCTGGCTTAATCAAAGTTAATGCCTCACCATTACTGAGTACTCTAACTTAAAACCAGGTGTTCAAGCAGTGTTCTTTCTAATGTGTATAAAGGTGGCATGCAAACATGAATATAGACCTGAATATAAATTTTCCCATTAACCTGCAAAAAGGTTAAACGAATCATGATTAGAAACTGCATAAAACACAACAAACAGCTGAGTCGAAACTTCTAAACTTGGTGTCAATATTCATTTGATATCCACTGCCCTCGAGTACACTAAATAATCCCTGAGCATCGATAACTACTAAGAATGGTATGAGCCAAACTGCCATACTAAGAACCATACCAGTTCAGAAAACTCAATTCAGTCAGTCCATCTTTGAAGATGGCACTACAACCTTGCAATTTTAGAAAATCACGATTTGTTAAGGTCCTGACTTGGAAGTACTTCAATAATATATAAAGAATGTATGTCTAGACATCAACAGGCAACAGGAAGCTGAATTTTATCAGCAATCTTACAATGCTATCTAATTAGACACTCTTTTGAAGTATCACATTGCTTCAAAATAAAAATTTTAGTGCAACTTCTGATGTCTCAATAGACATCTGTAAAGAGCCTTCTGCATTGAAGATGCAAAGTGATAAACCTGGATCTCATGCTGGACGCCAAAATCCAAATTCTTTACCTGACCAGTTTGTCCCTGGGGCCTGAACTGCCTGTAAATAATGATATGGAACGTAACATTACAAACAGAAATATAACACAGAGAAAAGGGCGGGCAGACGCACCTAAAAGCAAATGCTACAATCAGAATATTAGCCTCTTTGAAACTCGAGTACAGGTTCTTGAAGATATCAATTGTAGGATATAGAGCACACAGACCCTGTAAAATGAACTGGGTGCTAATGCCAAGAAGCCCTTGCAGAATAATTACGCTGGCACGCCACCATTACAAAACTAACCAAAATAGCTTATCTTAACATGCCATAGGAGTTTTAACACTTACAGAATCAAAAAGTGTAGAGGCCAATCCTTAAGTTCTTCAAGCCCGAATATAGCTCAAAGACTAACACAAGTACTGCACGTACTGGCAAAGACAGCCCAAGACAAGTCTAAATCATACTGTCCCATGCACATGTAGAGAGTCAAAATTCATCAAATTTCAGAGGATGATCTTTCAAAGAAACAAAAATTTAATGTATGATTAATTATTTGCAACGACACTTGATATTGGAATTAGTTGAATTGGAATGATAAGATTCCTAGACGTAGTGATAGCCTTTTTAGAAACTCACTAAAGTACAGCAGATAGCCTATGCCACCACTAACGTTGATCATATCTGCGGCTATACGAGTCTCTGTAACATAAAATTACATGTTAACAACGATTTTTGCATATAAAAGAGATACAAAAGCTGCATGAGTGCATTAGCAATAAACCTGCGGTGGTCAAAGTGATCTCTCTCTCTGTATCGCCCATGTTCTCTTGGTGGTGACCGTGATCTGGAACGTGATCTACCCAAAAAAATCACTAAAATATCAGTATATATACCTTCATAAGTTCAGAGTTATCCAAACTTATGAACTCAAGATAACGAACACAAACGTAAGGAAAAACCAACAACCGATGCAAGAGACCACACCAAAAATAAGATCAATATGTATCATGAAAAATACAAACAAGAAAGCCAATACAAAATGAACAAGAATAAAAAATAATAAACAAATCTCAAATTTAGAAAATAAATATATATAACTATTTATATAAAAAAACTTAGATATATAAACACATTTTATACAATAACCAAAAAAAAACATCTTCAACTTCTATGTCTGTCCAAAGCAAGAAGTATCAGAATTAAACTTTATCATGCATAGCTTGGACAGATAGCTATGACATCCCTACTCACGTCAGCAGTACCCTCGAGTAGGTGCAGACTTTAATAAAGAGTCTTTGTAAATAAAGGCTTCTATAATGTCAACGAGCTGAGTTTCTACAACTTTACAAATAAAAACAACAGCATAGGAACTCCTAAAACATCTGACGCCATCTAAAACCCAGAAAAACAGGTAAATCATTGCTGGATATGTCCTCAAAACTTACATACCTACTGCCCCGATGGTGCCGCCTTCTATCATAATCCCTGTCTCTGCCAATTGAATCTCGCTCCCTCTTTCTGCTGTGGTGATCTCGTGTGATATCCCTGTACTTATCTCTGCTTCTTTCCCGATCATAATCAGATGGTCTGCCCCTATCTGCATTTCTCTCTCTGTCCTTACTTGAGGCCCTTGCAGAACTGCAATCAACAAAAAGTTATCTAGATATATGGAGGAAACAAAGCTCTACCACATTAAGATAGACGACAGACAAGACCTGTTATCATCATTACGTTCTGAGCTTCGTAACTTCCTCAACTCTTCTTGTGCAGCCTATCAACCAAAGCCAATGTATTCAAACAATATGAGTATCTATCGATAATTTGTACAATACAACACATTGCTTATGGTAAGTACCTTCAGGTCTTCCAATTTTTCACGAATTTGTATATAACCAAGATGAAGTTTCCCTCCAAAATGATCAGCAAGTCGCCTATCACTGAAGAGGCCAGATTATAAGGGAACAAAAGCACTTGTAAAAGCCCCAGTCAACTTCGTTCCAGTATCTTACGATTAATGGATTTAGTATTTGTGACTGAATCTTATTATTAGATTATTAGAGAAAAAAGGAGAAGAAGGGGAAGTAAAGAGCAATCACATACTTTTATAAAAGAAAATGCTAAGCCATACATTCATAGGGTTTTTTCCCTTTTCCTTCTGGCTTTTTTTTCCTTTAGGGGGGAAAGGGGGGTTCCAATACCTGTCATAAACGCTGAGGAAAGCACCACATATGTCACATACTCGTAGCTTTTGGTCAGTCTGCAGCAAGCACAGAAACATAAATGAATAAAATCATGAAAACACTCATGCATGCATACACACACACATACATATATACGCACATAGTTTTTGTTTGGGGGGAAGTGCAGACGTACAGACATGAAGATGATGCAGTGATTGAATGGACTGCCTTGAAGTCTGGAAAAGAATGAATAAGTTGCACTTGAGATTCTAGTTGATACAAGTGCACGTCAGCATGCACTTCTCTAGTGATACAGGTGGGAATCGCATCAGGAAACAATTCCCAGTGCATTCATTGATTGCCATATAAACCATGCATTTGTCCACTGTAGAGACTCAAAATCCCAAATTCCATACAAAACGGAGTTGTAGATGCATAAACACCTAAAGTTTTGCCCGACTGATTCTTAACGTGCCTGCATTCCCAAAATGGCATCATTGGCATGACACAAGGATTCCCTCTGATTAACACAATGGGGGTACTGGCAAGACACAGACAAAGAGTGGTGCTGCATGAAAATATCAGTATGAAGCCCACCAACCACAACCCTCAACAGAAAGACAATAACAGACAGAAAGACATGAAAATACCAATACGAAGTCCACAAAGCACAGCTGTCCAGAGGAAGACACAGTACATATTCTCTGCCACCAAGCCTCGGAGAGATAAGATCCCCCATGACGATTAGATGAGGGGGCAATATCAAGTAGTGGAAGGGGGTGTGATGTAGGAAGAACAATCGCTGTCTTCAACCATTTATCCAATGATAGAAGTTTCCAATCTGATTCTCAAAGAACAACATAAAATCTTTGCAACAGCTCAATTATATTACATGTTGAAGATAGGAATATCCAATCTGCTCTATATGTATGCTCTAAATCGTAGTGTTAACTTGCTTGTGGGGATGAGATCCACAAACCACAAAATGCCTCCTTTGTGGAAGCCACACACGGATCCCACTGCAAAAGCTACACACCCATGTGTATGTACCACCAAAGCAGCAATGCCCTAAATCATAGTGTTGCCTTGCTTGTGGGAATGAGCTCCACAGACCATACAACACCTTTGTGGAAGCCACACACGGATCCCAATGCAAAAGACACACCCACGTGTATGTACCACCAAAGCAGCAATTCATAGAGCACGGAGTTGCCTACAGCCACATTTCTTCCTTTCCAATTTATGTGTGTCTACACATCTCTCCAAGACCATGCTAACATACTTGCAGTGTGGAGGAGAGCTTCAAATGAGCATGAGAAAATATCTTTGACCATGAGTCAAGATTCCACATGCCTTTAACCCAAACAGTGGCATTGTCAACCATTTTCTGCATAATGATGACTTAAGGAGAATTGGTCTCAAGATACTTAGCTAAAGGTTTAAGGTACAAAGTGTTTTAGCCAAGAAATTGCTTAGGACAGCAATTACAAATAAGGGGGGAAGTGTTACCTCCCCAAAATTAAAGGACATCTCGATGGGCACCCGTAGTTAAGTGTCTGGCCAAATAGGAATTGGGCCACCTCCTCATTTGAGCCTATAAATAGGACCCATGGGCTCATTTGTGGAGGATTCCTCGTGTGAGGAACTTGGACTCTTGGCCCTTTGGCAGAGCCTTGTCACTTGTACTGGTTGTTTTTTTTTTCTTTTTTGTGTGTGTGTGTGTTTTGGGGGGGGGGGGGGGGGTGGGGGGGGGGGGGGGTGGGGGGGGGGGGGGGGGGGGGGGGGGGGGGGGGGGGGGGGGGGGGGGGGGGGGGGGGTGGGGGGTGTGTGTGTGTGTGTGTGTGTGTGTGTGTGTGTGTGTGTGTGTGTGTGTGTGTGTGTGTGGACACAAGTCCCTTGGAGGTGGATGCCCGCTTGGCTGTAGGCTCCCAAGCTTTGGGGGTGAGCCCGTATTGGCTCTATGGCTGGGAGGTAAGTCTGATGTCAGCCCTTCTCTTGTTTGTGAATATGACTTGTGTCTTGTCTTGTCCAGCAGGGAGGATCCTAGAGGTTCTAACAGGGACCCAATTTGATCTCTCGCTTTCGACGGACTCATTGGGTTGATGGGACTCTCTTCTTTGAGATTGGCATGGAGAGGCAGATCATCAGCACACCAGAGGAGTCTCATATCATCGCTCACTACACCTTTCAGCAGATTCAGCTGGTTGGCACTCATTGTCGTGATTGGCACATAGATCCCACCCTCGAGGACATTAGGGCTCACCTCAGTTGGCATCCATGGGCCCGGGAGTGGCAGTGAATTCCTTATTCCCCGCCGGGGAGGCACACTATTCCTTCATTTCAATGCACGGTTGGGACGGAGGATCATCCAGTCGCATCGCCATGCCATTCCTGTTGCAACTGAGGCCTGCGGTCGGTATGGGCTCTCGGAGGAGTTCCTCTCTTCCGTTTGGCGGCAGATATGGGGTGCTCAACAGTCTCATTGGGTTGTCCTCTTCGGGTTGTGGCTATCACATGGAGTCTCGGCGGCATTGTCTTTGGGCTTGCAAGCTTCCTAGCAGAATTGGCAACAGATCTTGAGACTCCTGACTTGGAGGGTGGGACCTCATACCATCTCTTGGGGCACTGTTGCTTGGGGATCATTTACTAGCCCAGCCCTCAGCTATGAGCATGAGGGTGGTAGTACTATTTTATCGATCCAGGATAGGCGGGATTATAGTGGAAAGCAATGTTTTAGCAACAGCAATGGCAACGGGTTAACAACAAGTTAGCAACGAGGGCAACATTTGGAGCTAGGCGTTGCGATAAAGTTATTTATTTTTCCAAATAAATACATACATACATAAATACATACATACATACATATATACATACATAAATACATACATACCTAAATACATACACACATACATACATACATACATACATACATATACATACACACACACACACACACACACACACACACACACACACACATATATATATATATATATATATATATATATATATATATATATATATATATATATATATATATATATATATATATATATATATATATATATATATATATATATTCTGATATTGTGTCATATTTTGACATATGCAAGGTGGGATATGACTAAATATACCATAAATTGTACTATAAGACATACATAGCATAGATTATTGACTCTAGACTAGTCACTATATGATTCACCATTCACACTTATGTCAATAATCAAATCAATCATCATAGAAGAATACCCTTGGCTTTGAAGGCAAAGGATGAAGCTTTTGTCCAACATGGTTAAAGTGTATTATAAGAAGAACATCGGAAATCCAAAATATCAATCTATCTCAAGATGATCAGCACAAAAAGAAAACCATACATTAATGAATCTCTACTCTTCTAAAGCTTTTTATATCTTCCTAACTCACCATACTTTTTTGTATTGCATATATTGGAGATTTTGGATAAGATCCTAGATAAGAATTTGGATTTTTTTTTTATTTTTCCTAAGAAAAATATATTTTTTGGATTAAAAAATGAATGTAAAGCAACATGTTACGAACATTGCGAAGTTGCCGTGGTGAAGTTGCGGACCCTTCATAATGCGTTGCGATGCAACTATGGGGAGGATTGACACCACTCGGGATCTCCACATTTCCTCGTGGAGTGGCGACAGATATTGGGAGCTTCTCATCAGCCTTGCCATCTGGTGTATCTGGGGGGCTAGATTCCTACGCATCTTCAAGCGGCATACAATCCCTGTGGCCGAGATTGTTTGGGACTTCTGGTTGGAGTTGATCCCCACTCTACGAGAGTGGTTGGACCGTCTCCAAGGTGCTTCAGATGGAAAGACTCGACGGTGGCATGCCTTCTTCAGCTCTGGAAGAAAGGCCCCTTCTTTATCATTCAAGGTGATACTATCTATTGGAGCTACCGGTCGCCTACTTGGCTCCCCCTTTTTCATCCCCCCCTCCAGGAGCTACGTCTCTCGCGGTATTGGGTGGGTGTGTGGGATGATTTGTCCCCTTGTATTCATTTCTTGATTCTCGATTGGGTTTATAGCCCTTTTGGCATTTTTTGTTAACTGATGATAGGATCTTTTTGTGGGAAAAGAAAATAATCATCTTGGCAATATGTTTGAGTCTATATCCTATTTGATTATATAGCATCTTATAGTTGTTTCTATCCTTCCAAGTAGTACTTGGTTGAAGTTTGGAGGGAGCTCTTCGTGTCAAAGATCCTTGTGTGTGATGGTGGATACTTTGCATGAATGTGAAAATTGTATAAGTACATAAATCAACCAAAACAAATAACAAATATACCTATATGGCATATTTCCTTAGTGTCAAGTTATGAGGGGATTGTTAGAAAATGTCAAAGAAGGCAACCTTCCACTAGGGACCCTTCTTGGAGGATTATTAAGACAAATAAGATTACTCTTGAAAACCATCAAAAATGATCCCATTTCTAAGAGACGGTAAAAAATATGGTTAAAAAACTTTATTACATAACGAGACAGAGCTCATGAGAGCTATCCAACCATAAATAACACTTGGGTATTTCACAACAATGTGTAGGTAAAAGTCAAACCCTAATTTGCCCAAACCTATGCCATGTAGCAATACAAAAAGCAAAAGGAGCTTTCCAAACATATTTTTGTTATATTTTTCAAGTCTCAAATTGGGAAGTTATAAGCATTTACATGATTTTTATGAATTTTGGCCATTGGCCATGTGTGAACATGCCCAAATGACCTAAAAGTCATTTATCAATAAGACTTGGTCTCAAAACTCTCATAACTTGATTGGGACTTCTTCAACTTCCACTTCTCCGTCCTCTTCTCCAAATTTCTGCACAAGTTTCTCTCTCCTCACAGAGAAGCCCACTCCCTTGGTGTTTGGAATAATCGAGCTCCTCCATATAGCTCTCTGTGGCCTCTTTCAAGTATCAGCTTCAAGTTATTCCATCATAACAAAGTTGCTCCAAATGCTTTTTTACTTCAGCCTATCCTAAGTTGACTCCATTTTCTTCCATTTGAGAGAATTTCATCGCAAAAAACCTTCATTTTTCTCGATAAAAGTGCTATTTTTGGAGGATTACTTAAGCCCTCAACAATGCTTTATTTTCATAGAGTTTCATCGCAAAGAACCTCTTCTATTGTGCTTCTTGTATTGCCATGTCATTTTCAACAACCGCATAACTGGTTTTTCATTGAGAGGTCCTTTTGTTGTAGAAAATCTCTCTCATTTCAAGAGGGAGTATATGCATAAGGATTGTGGAAATACATACTTGCTGGAAACTTATTACAACATGTCATTTTTCTGATTTTACATGTCATACTGCAAGTCATTTCTCTAATTTTACAATACATACTTGCTGAAAACTTAGCAGGTCATTTCTCTAGTTTTACCATCGTTGTTCATGCCGTTTGCCTGACTTTTGATGTTTAGCCGACGTTTGAAGGGTATGGTAAAACATTTCTAATGTTATCTGACACGACCTAATTTTTTGACCAAAAAATAAGAATAGATATAGTACATACTAATAATTGTAGACAACAATATATATATATATATATATATATATATATATATATATATATATATATATATATATATATATATATATATATATATATATATATATATATATATATAGAGAGAGAGAGAGATAGATAGAGAGATGGAGAGAGATAGATAGATACATACATACATAAATACATACATACATGCATGCATGCATGCATGCATGCATACATACATATATACATACATACATGATACATACACACATACATACATGATACATACATACGTACATGTATATAAATAAATACATATATATGATAATGTGTGTAAATCCTCACATGAGGGCCTATTGTACATCATGCACATGCTAATCCTCACCAAACAGAGTACTCTCAACTTAACCCTGATATATACACACAATTTAAATGCATGTATATGCATGCAGCCAGCAGGCTTGCATCATACTCCATACATATGAATCATGCTGCTAATCAGTAAGCTGTACTATGTAGATGGAATCTGGATGTAATCATATATCATATCATATATGATGAATGTTTCCCTCATATCATACATGGATGCATCATGTACTTCAGTCTTCAAGCTGCTCATGCATGTAACATGATTCATCATGAGTCATGATTAGTCACTGGGCACTCGACAGCAAGAAATTAAAACTCCTTAGATGTATGTTATAACTTATAACTTATACAATTATAATCTATGCTGAACTTATACATTGTATATATATACATTGGTTACCTTGACTTTGAATAATGTGTGCAAATTATACGTACTAGTATGTAGATACTGTAAACCACTTAACTATATGCATGTGGGCATGCACTCGAGTCTTGAAGGTTATAAGTCTGTAGCTAATAGAGGCCAAGAAAAAAAATTGTGAGCTCAAGAGCCTCAAGCCTTATATTCTTCACTCAAGAGCACTCAAGAGAGTATAGTTGAGCATGTGCAGACAAATAAAACAAAAGACATAAAGACCCGAACTCTGCACATCACGAAAAACCCGACAAGAAATTTATCTGCAATGGTCCCGTCACATACGTGTTTCTAACGTGAACGTTACTAATGGCTAGCCTGATGTCAGGAAAAACATTCCTGACATGTAACGTTACAACGATGGGTTTTACAGATCATATTGTTGGTAAAAATGGAGCTTTTGTGAATACAAGCACCCATTGACTTTGTTTTGCATCTATGTATGCCTTTCGTCGTTGAAAAACAACAAATTTGTTGTTTTTTATGCAATTAAAGCTTGGTGGAATTTTCTGAAATTTTTTGCATCTAAGTTTTAAACAATTTTTTAGTCTAATTTCTCAGGCATACCCTCGTCACACGATTACGCACAGGTTTACATGTCAATTTTACCTTTTCAGTGAAATTTTAATCTCTTAGTATGCAAACATGGCTTCTACCTCCTCTGATGTCAACAACTTGTTTGAAATCAAGAGATTTGAGGGTTGCTCTGTAGCCTCTTTCTTAAAAATTGCTAGGGGGCTCTTGAGGAAGTCAAGTTTGAAGATATGGTAGATGCAACATGGACAAACCTAAACAAGAAAGCCATCACTTAAATCAAGATGGTTGTATGAGATGAAATCTTAGTGGATCTGAAGGTCCTTACAAGTGCTTTTGAGGTATGGGAGAAGCTGAAAGCCACCTGTGAAAATACCACTCTTGTAAATCAAGAGCATCTTATGTGTAAGCTAGTGGGTATGCAGCTTGATGAGTCGAAAAGTGCAACTGAGCACTTATCTGCATTTACCAATACTCTCTCGTAATCGCAAGACTCCGGACTACCTGCGTTTGATGCAAGGTGGTTAGCTTCGTAAGATTTGTAAAGTTTGGTATGGATAAGGTACATGATGCAAATCTAACCTTTGAGGTAAGGTTCGTAAGGTACGTTAGGGTTGTTTTATACATGTGAATATTACACACACACACACACACATATATATATATATATATATATATATATATATATATATATATATATATATATATATATATATATATATATATATATATATATATATATTATACATGTTATTCATACATACTATATATGTATATGTATGTATTATGTACATTGGCGGCTATGTATCAATTTTAAATAATCATCAATGATCAATGGCATTGCGCAAAAAACTTAAAGTATAATGCAAATTAGACTTAACTTCATTATTCATAAGACATGTCACAACGAAAAATACTAAGTAGCATATGGAGGGTCAGCACTTCCATATATATTACCAAAAAACAAGTCATGACTCATCATCCATGTATCATCCACTGACCACAATACATCGCAAGTATACAAAATGGATGGATCATAGTCCAACAGAAACTCATGAGCATAGTTGTTCTGGTTTCTTGACTTCTGACGTTTAGCCACCGTATGACGGGTACGGTTAAACATTTTTAACATTATTTGACGTGACCTAAATTTTTGACAAAAAATAAGAATAAATATAGTAGATACTACATAAAATAACTGTAGACAACAATATCATAGTATATTTACATGGATACACATATATATCTGTATAAATATATCATATATGACATATGCAAACACAATACATTGTATACTTACACTCTATGTGTATCATTGAGTAAGTCCTCACTCCTAAGTCATTAGTCAAGATCAAGAGAAGCCACAAGTGAGTTGTATTAATTACAAAAAGTTAAACACTAAAGCAGTGAAACTAAATACGATGCATCATGAAAGGAAAGTTGAAATTTGAAGTATCAAAACATGATTCATGAAACCTAAAATCTCCAATCATAGGACATGAAATGAAGTTTCAAGTCATGACTCGTACACAATCATACTTCAAAATTTAAAGTTCGAAATCAACATGTATGATGTACCATATAATATATATATATATATATATATATATATATATATATATATATATATATATATATATATATATATATATATATATATATATATATATATATATATATATATTATACACACACACACACACACATATATATATATATATAAATAAGTTATAAGTTTTATAAGTTTCATAAGTTATAAGTTATTAGTTATAACTATACAATATTCAAATTACAATGTTGAAGCTCGAGGCCTTGAAGTATTGTACTCTACATACTCAGTGTGCACTCTCTACTTGCTGGGGAGAGCTAAACGGGTTGGGGAAGACAATAGATTGTTGCTACATTTGAACCAGAGAGTGATGCTGCAGACGAACAGAGCCAAAGAATGTACACCTCAAGGTTCGAGTTATAAATTGGAAGAGAATGGCTTAAAAGCCCCCAAAAAAAAATCGACCTACAATAGTTGATGTTGTACCTGACATCAATTTTTTTGGTTCCGGGCACGTAAGGTTACAACACTACTTGTGAGTCGTGACTACAAAAATACAGTATCAAGCGATAAGAAGATACAACGATGAAAATAATAGTAAATCTAATCGTCTAAACCCTCTCACGACGAAGATCATGAAGGAATGCCTCCAAAAGAAATAACATTTCCTTCATCATCAAACTTCGACTCTCTGATAGTCACTATCGAAAGTGTGTGAGCCTGTGACTCTCCAGTATCATCGTCATTGATCACTCGAGCTATGTGTCATGCCTCCAAAAGAAATAACATTTCCTTCATCATCAAACTTCGACTCTCTGATAGTCACTATCGAAAGTGTGTGAGCCTGTGACTCTCCAGTATCATCGTCATTGATCACTCGAGCTATGTGTCATGTAGGTCGCTTACACCTCCGCATTACTGCTAAACTATGTAGATAGAACATCAAAGATTTTTCTCTGCACCATGGCACGTGAACAAGCTCATGTCACTCTCCTATCCACGCTCTCAAGCTCCAGATGTAACATCCAGATGTCCTCTTGCTCGTCACGAACACGAGTTGCGACATCCATGTCTTCCTCTACTGTGTCATCAAATAATGTAGGGAAAAATTTTAGCATCACATTGTGTGACCATTAAAAAACATATGTGAGTACTAAAATGGTAATGTTGAATGTTCATACTTGTTACCTTCCAACTTCTTTAGGTCTTGTACAAGGCGTAAATTGTCCTTGCAAAAGATAACATGTTCCAACTGTGATACACTCGATCGATTTCTCAACTTTATATGCACAAGTGAGAACAAACTTCGATTCCGCTCACATGCAAAAGCGGAAGCGTCCTAAACAAAATCGATTATAAAAATAAAATCAAAATTTTGTTGTATTCCAATAAATAATTTAATTGAGTAAACCATTATACCTGTGGAAGGACTCGAAGGGAAATTGGTGCAATAGTTGGATGACTATGCCCATAATCCTTCCACCATTGTAAGGGTCGAATGGTATCCTCTGCACGAAACGAAGTACTACGGCCATAAGCAATCCTGACATTGCTCATGTACCCCGTGAACTCGTTGTCAAATGTTATCTGCTCCTATGCGAAAATATGCTCCATATATTGATCCTTCATAAGCTGAAGGGAACTCTTTGACCATAATGCAAGTACTTTGAAGAAAGAATATAGTATAGCTGACAATCCGTGAATGGGCCGAGATAAGAGGACCCATCCCGAATTAATCAACCGAAGTACCTCCTCCCTCCGAAAAGTAAAACAAATCATAGATTAAACCATTGTTTATTGACCAATGAGCGTATCTGGAAGGAATCAATGTCGTGGATGCAGCAATCACCTCGCACATGCATGTGTACATATGATACATTAGACCAGGAGTGGATCCCTCTTCGTCTAATATACATAAGATTGCATAAATGTATTTCAAAAGGCAATACAGTCTCGATCTCAATCCAAAAGTCCTCATCTAGAGCTTTGTGTTGCACATATTGTGCAACATCAGTGTTCGTGGTGGACATGGTAAACCAACGACGATCAATAACTGACATACGCAAAGGATCCATAACTATGTGGAGTCTGTGGAACACTAAGTAGATGTATGCAAAGTGTGTGTCCAGAGGTCGAACCATGTCATGTGCACTATACAATCAAAAAAATAGCTAGTGCATGAGGGTTCTTCCTAGTGAATCTGACTATACGTTTCGCATCTACTACTTAAAGATGCAAACCATGGTAATTCTGCACGATCTTCAAAGAGAAGATATATGCAATGCGCGACAAAGAGAGTCCACACAATACTAGGGAATTCTCTCTTATTAGTTCCCCCATTCCCTTGCAATTGGAAGCATTGTCTGTTAGAACCTCCAGCATCCTCCCCGTCGGAAATGAGAAGGACAAACCCAATTCACAAACAACCAGAGAGAAGGACATGAGACTCACCTCCAAGCCATAGGACCAATACGGGCTCACCCCCAAGCCTTGGAGTCTACAGGACGCGACAAGAGGCCACCTCTAGAGGACTGGTTTCCCATACCACCAACCCACCACGGGAACGGGTGACGCGACTCTTCCATGTGAGGCAAGGAGTCTAGTCCTGGCAAATGCCAAGAATCCAAATGAGAGGTCTTGAGTCCTATTTATAAGACTCAAGTGAAATGACCCAGTTCACACTGAGTTGGCCAATCCCAATACACACTGGTCGAACACCGCTGGCTAGACAATAACTTCAAACCCCCGTCCAGATGTCCTAAAAGGGTGGAGACATAACACTTCCCCCCTTATTTTTAATTGTTGTCTCTAGCAATCTCCTCAATAATAAACCCAACAAAACAATTGTTCAATGATCTAATTGACTCCCAAGTCGCAGTTGACTAAGGTCTTTGCTTCCACTTTATCACATACTCAGGATAGAAAGTCCTATGAGACTTCTTCTCCCTCTAGTCCACAACAATCTCTCTCTCTAGTGGAATGTATCGAACAATATCCTCCAAGGTAGAAATCTCCTCTAGAGGCATCACTGTATCATCTTGCCCAAGTCACTCTTTCAAGAGACTAACATGGAACACAGGGTGAATAGTGTCAGGGGAGCCCTAGATTGTGCTCTCTAACTACACTAGACAAGATTCCGAAAACACACTTTTGATTACAAGAGCACCCACGTAGGGACAATGATACAAGAATACGTAACTGATACAATACGTCCCACAACCCGAGACCGATAGGTATGGAAAACTGGATTAGAAATGATATAGGAGATCCCACAACCGGGGATCATGAGTATGGAACAAGATATCTCGATTACAAGAACTCCCCTATAGGAGATGAACTGGCTACAAGAAAGAACTCGACAAGATCTCATACTACGAGATTACATGAGGACAAGATAAGATGTCCAAGAACTAGACTAGAACAAGGAACAAGACAAGAACTGGAACTGGAACTTGGAGAGTACTTACTTGGCAGTCACGACTCCTTGAGCTCCCAAGGCTTGTATCTGCAAGACTTAGAATGAATGTGGTGAGTCCCTCCTTTTATAGGTGTTCAAAGGCGGTTCTCCATGGCGGGTTACGACTTGATGATGTCATCATGATATCATCAACTAGAAACAAGACCTCCGAGTGTCAAAATTCAGCAAATAGACAGTCAATCTTTGGGTTTTGGTACCTTTCGGATGCAATGGTAGCATTACTTTCTCCAAACTCTAAGCCAATCATGAGATATGTAAAGTCACATGGATCTGAGGTTTAGGATGGTTTCCTTTGTGTCCATGACATCAACTCCCTCTTAAGCGACGAGTTCCATGAGGAGCGGCCATGTTCTCTAACTTGGGTTTCATTGGATTCTTCTTATGAAATTCACGAACCTTGACTTTTGCTCTATGAAGATTTTTTGTAAGTTCGCAAGTACGATCACATACGTCATATGCTTTCCAATGAATAAAGCATTCCAATCATCCTCGCAAGATTCTTGAATCTAAGACATGATTAACCTTGAATTCTTCATGATCCTTAATCTTGATAGGCGGTGAAAGACAGGGTCTCCCTTGAGCTTCCTTGGGTTCATTATACAATAGATCCTTTGAGCTTCTAGTCGTACGTTGTGGTATCTCCAAGATCTTTGATGGAGAGTCTTGAGTAAGCACACCTCCTTCATTGAACACGAACTCCTTGTCCTTTACCTTCTGATCATCTTCACAATGTGTATGCTCCATATCAATTGTAATGACTCCTTGGGCTTCAAAGATTCTTCATTCGGATTCTTGAGGAACATTGTCTTGATTATTCAACCCTTCTAGCTCTTGGGCTTGACTTTCTTTGAATAATTGATTCTCACATTGAACTGCCTGATTGATAATATCCTCCAAGGTATTTGCTTGAGGCATGGATTGCAAGAGACAAAACAACATCTTGATAATCAAGGCATAGCTTGAAATTGATCCATTATCTTGTCGTAGCAATCTTTTCATCTCTTGGACATGTTCGATCAAGCCCTTTATGGTAGATTGAATCTCCTTGCATAGGGAATCCATGGTGCCTAGTCTTGATGAAGGTAGTCTTGCCAAAATGTCAGGGGAGCACTAGATTATGCTCTCTAGCTACACTAGACAAGATTCCGAAAACACACTTCTGATTACAAGAGCACCCACGTAGGAACAATGATACAAGAATACGTAACTGATACAATACGTCCCACAACCTGGGACCGATAGGTATGAAAAACTGGATTAGAGATGATACAGGAGATCCCACAACCAGGGATCGTGAGTATGGAACAAGATATCTCGATTACAAGAACTCCCCTATAGGAGATGAACTGGCTACAAGAAAGAACTCGATAAGATCTCGTACTACGAGATTACATGAGGACAAGACAAGACGTCCAAGAACTAGACTAGAACAAGGAACAAGACAAGAACTAGAACTGGAACTTGGAGAGTACTTACTTGGAGGTCACGACTCCTTGAGCACCCAAGCCTGGTATCTGCAAGACTTAGAACTGGAACTTGGAGAGTACTTACTTGGAGGTCACGACTCCTTGAGCACCCAAGCCTGGTATCTGCAAGACTGAGAATGAATGTGGTGAGTCCCTCCTTTTATGGGGGTTCAAAGGCAGTTCTCCATGGCGGGTTACGACTTGATGATGTCATCATGATATCATCAACTAGAAACAAGACCTCCGGGTGTCAGAATTCAACAAATGGGCAGTCAATCTTGGGGTTTTGGCACCTTCCGGATGCAATGGTAGCATTACTTTCTCCAAGCTCTAAGCCAATCATGAGATATGTAAAGTCACATGGAATCTGAGGTTTAGGATGGTTTCCTTTGTGTCCATGATATCTAGTGACTTCTCCAAGAAGCTCTAACTCATAGGATACACAAGTTACCTTCCTTGTGATCTAGAATGGACCACAATATCAGGAAGATAACTTCGTGCATGAGTCAGTTCGTATCATCTCATAATCTCTCAAAACTCGAAGGTACACCCACATGCCAATGTGGAGGTCACGTGGTCTAGGGTGCTGGTTAGCATAAAAGACATCTCTATCTTGGATTGTTTTTAAGCTTTCCCTCACAGTCTATAGCATTTCTTGCATATCCGACAAGAAATCAATCACTCGTGAGTCTAGTTGCAAGCGGTGGTCTCGGCTCATTTCCGTACATCAGCATGAACGGGCTATACCCTGTAGCCGAATGCTTAATATTGCTATAAGCAAACTCAATCATGGAAAGGTAACGCTCCCAATTAGACTCTTGTCAAGAGACATGCACGTAACATATCCTCCATACTATCATCTGTGCATTTTGTTTGTCCACGAGTCTCCGAATGATCCGATGAACTCATGCTCAATCGAGTCTCCAATGTGTGGAAGACTGTCAGCCAAAAATTGCTAGTGAACTTAGATTCACAATCATTAACAATTTCGCAAGGTGATCAATAAAGCTTATACAAATGCTCCACAAAGGGCTGAGCTAACTCATGGCTCCTCACGGTGGAACGTGTTGATATGAACCTTGCCATTTTCGTGGGACGATCGCCAACACCCCAAATGGCATCATGACCCTTGTGGGTCCTGGGCAATCCTATCACAAAGTCCATAGAAATGGAAGTCCATTTACTACATGGAATCTATAATGGGTGGAGTAGTAGTCCTCATCATCTCAATCACTAAGCTTTATTAAGCTTGCATTGAGAGCACTCACGCACATATCTCAACAAAGGTCTTCATGTGTGGCCAATAAAGTACTAGCCTACCACAGCCAAAGTACGATGTATGCTTGGGTGCCCTGCATTCGATGCATCATGACATTCATATAAGATACGCCGACGTATGCCATGATCATCAGGCACACACACCTTGCTTTGCCTGAGAAGTAATACATTACGAATGGAAAACTTTTCTGCTATCTTTCCCTCGATAACCAACTCTTGGATGGAGCGACCACCATAGCTTTCCGGCCAACTGATCCGGACTTGATTCGTTGCTAGACCCACCAAAGTGCCAATCATCACGACAGCGCCCCTTGAGAGAAAGATAGAAATAAGTCTCTATGTCTGTAATGGAAAGAGCATTCACCTCAAGGATCCTACTCAAGGCATCAGCCACCATATTGGTGGCTCCTTCCCCCTCCTAATCTCAAAGTCAAATTCTTGCATGAGCTAAGCCCACCTTGCCTTTCGGCCTCTAAGATCATGCTTACCTTGTGTGATGGAGTTCATTTGAAACTCAAAAAGCTTACGACTTTCAAATGCTACAAACCTATCATCCTGAAACAAGGCGGCTCCTATAGCCACATCACTAGCATCCGTTTCCGCAATGAATTGTCTGGTTAGATCCACTATCTGCAACATCGGAGCAATAGTATCTAGCTTTTTCAGTGTCTGAAAACACTGATCAAGCTCCACAATCCACTGAATCGGTGAGCTAATACGCCTACTACAACGGATACCCTTAAATAGACAAGTGAAGGGTTTTGTAATATGAGCATAGTCCCTGATAAACCTATGAAAAAAACCAATGAATCCCAAAAAGGCCGTCACTTGACAAATAGTTCAGAGAATAAGCCAATCCATCACAGCCTTAACTTTATCATGGTCAATGTGAATACCATCTATTGATGATATGACCAATTGAGTGCCAAAGAATTCAAACTTATTTTGTTACGCATATAATCACTCTTGCCTCAAAATGCGCAAGACAAGCTGTAAATGTTGTCTATGAGCCTCCAATGTCTTGCTATATACCAAGATATCACCGAGGAACACCACTACCCACTTCCCCAACTATGGACAGAACATATTGCTCATCATCAGGTGGAAGGTGGCAGGGGCATTGGTCAAGCCAAATGGCAAGACCAAGAACTGGTAATGTCCATACCATGTCTGAACCGCGATCATCGAGACATCATCGGGGATTATCTATATCTGGTGGTAGCTAGACCTAAGATCGATCTTGGTGAAATAATGTGCACCTCAAAGTCAATCTATAAGGTCATCAATCCTAGGCAACAAATACTTGTTCTTGATGGTAACTTTATTGAGTCCTTTGTTAATCTACACAAAATCGCATCTCCATCCTTCTTCACAAGAAGAACTCGTGCGCCCCATGGAGATTTACTAAGCTCAATAAACCCTTTATCAAGGTAGACTTGCATCTACCTGGCAATCTCATCTTCCTCCTTCTGACTAAACCTAAAAGGTTATCGAGAGACAAGATTACTACAAGGTACAAGTGCCCCTTGCTCTTCTCCTCAAGACTAAGAGTTCGGAAAGTGTTATATGTGCCCACCCTTCCGTGGTGGTCCCCTAGACTGAGCTTCTGCTGAAGTTGGAGCAAAAAAAACATTTCACGTTCCCAGACCTCCTTCCCCTTGTCCCCTCACGAAATTGTTAGGGTACTATCATAGTTCCTAGCAAACTTGTAGATGTCCTCCAATGACCCAATTCGATTTTGCAATACCTAGTTTTGATACGTAGGTGGCAACCCAAAAAGGTACAGAATCTGGATCCATGCTTGTGGCTCCTCTAGAGCCATGTTCCTCTTGATAAGGTCTCTAAACTCCTTTGAATAAGCGTCCAAAGACCTCTTTCCCATCTTGCACCGGAACAACCTTCTACAGGCCTCTGTCCTGTCATCCCGCACAAAATGTGCACAAAAGACCATTAGAAATTCTTCCCATGTAGTCGGTTGAGGTTTGAGAACAACCCACAAAGAATATGCTTGTCCCTTCAACATGAGTTGGAGGTGGCTGATGCGGTGAGCATCTGACCACCCATACATGTTGAAGAAGCCCGTCACTTGGTCAGCCAATCACTAATAGTACCTTCTTCGCATTCCTTCTTGTCCCCTCGGAAGGGCTCAAGAAGGAACTGTGGTGGCAAGGTGGTCATGGTGACTGCCGAATGCGGGAGATAGGTGGATCCCAAAGCCATCATCTCCTTTCTCGCCTATAGCAGCTCCTCACATAGGGAGGCCACTAGCAAGCCTTCGATGTGCTTAGACGGTTCAAAGATTCCTTCCAGACATTGCCCGTGCATGTCGATAGGTATGGAGGTCATCTCCTCCATAGGCTGGATTTGATTGGCTGGTGTAGATGGTTGAGATGTCCTAGTCCGAGGGAACATCTCCATGATGAAGGAAAAAGTGGAGAGGCTGAAGATAGTTGACGAGGCTAATGGTACCTCAAATTTGGATCCTCGTGTGCAAGTTTGGTAATCAAGAAATATACAAAATGAGAGAAGGACTACCTCTATTTATACTTTTCATCCCACCTCCTCTATTTTTCAACCACCTCCTCTATTTTTTAGTAGTCTCCTCTTTTTTTCGGGCACCTCCTCAACTAAATTAGAAAGTTTTTAAAACTTTCTGATTTCTTTTAATTTACACAAACATTCTCAGCCACTCATTAATTTATTTCTAAATTGAGCATGTGGCTTGGATTTTTTTGTTCGGCTGCTGGAAAATTAATGGCTAAGATGTTGGCACCTCGCAGCTGCTTTGCTTTCCCTCTTTTATTTGAGAAGAAAACTTCCAGCAGGGCAGTAAAAGGTTGATTCTTTTCCTTCTTCCCGTGGGATTTATCTTCTCCTCCAATCTCCCCCCCCCCAAAAAACCCCGGCTCATGATTCCCTAAATAGAAGTGCAGTCCCCCTCCAAAGAACCCATGTACGAGTGCAGGCAACTGCCTCTTGCTGTCCCTTTCTTTTCCAATCCAGCTTCCAACAAAGATATACAAAAAGGGTGGCTGCTCCCATGCAGCCCGCTCCTAACGGTCCCTGGTCATCATCCATCTGCCACCTCCTTGGGGCTCCTCCGTCTCCTTTGGCAGTAGGATGGGAGATTCTAGCCATGACGGCAACATGTGAAGATGAATATTACTAGCCCCTACCTCCATAGAAACTCAAAGGTAATGTGGGACATACCAGTGAATTCTGCCACCGGCTTGCTTGTGCTCCCCTCATCGTCTTCTCTTTCTGGTAGCGTCCCAGACCACCCCATACAAGAGGATGGAAGACGCATCAAGATCAGCCATCACAGCTCCATGAGCTCTAAAGGTTTTGTGCACGCCGTCTTGGCTTTTTCCTCCATACGAGAAGAGGGCTTCTCTAATACCAATGTTAGAACCTCCAAGATTCTCCCTTCCAAGCCATAGAGCAAATACGGGCTCACCCCCGAGCTTGGGAGTCTGCAGCATGTGATGGGCAGCCACCTCCAGAGGACCGGTGTCCCATACCACCAACCACCCACCAAAACGCGTGACAAGGTTCTTCCATGTGAGGCCAAGAGTCCAATCCTCGGAAATGCCAAGAATCCAAATGAGAGGTCTTAAGTCCTATTTATAGGATTCAAGTGAAATGACCCAGTTCACACTGAACTGGACACCTCCTCCTGGCGGGACAGTAGCTCCGAACCCCCATCCAGATGTCCTAGAAGGGTGTAGATGTAACACTTCAGTTCTCTGCACCAATCTCAAGAATAGAAGCTTTTATACGTTGAAAGATAAACCCCGAGTCGTGTTGTGGTAGTAGTGAAGTTCTTACCACAATACTTACAGGTCCATTTTCTTGTACCAGATCTAGATGCCAGAAACCAATGAATGGCATGTTGTATGTGCATCCCATATACGGCTCGAGGCATGATGATGGATAATGCCAAATGGATAGTACTTACTACTAAGCACTTAATAGCTAAGAAAAGATATAGATAATGGAAGGGTTAAGGATGCTCAAACCCTCAATGGATAATAGATATGGATGATAATGGAAGGGTCAAGAGACAAGGATGCACAATGCAAGATTCTAGAGTGTGTATGCATGCTCAATTGGAGTATTCTAGGTTCAAGGATGCTCAATATGTATGTGGTTGTGCAATGTGTCATGTAGAAGTCACCTAGGTATGTAGTTCTATGGTTGAAGCTTCAAAGTTCATGTTCGAATCTTGTGGCAGCCGAAAGCAACTAATGGGGCAGCACAAGTTGTTTGAGCAATCAAGGTGGAGCCGAAGCAAGCCTCAAGATGGTTGTCCAACTCCAATGGAAACTTGAAAGGGCTGAGTGCAAACGTCGGGCTCAGTAGCATTCGGGAGTCAGAATGTGTGCACAACGAGAGGCTGAAGGGCTCGCACTTCGAAATAACTACCTAGGTCATTAAACAATCTAGCACAACGGGATGCAGACACGTGTAAGAGACATACTAAATCGAATTCTAGTACCATATCGTGCGGTGCGCGAACTTCTGCAGCAAAGGTTTGATGATAAGCTTAAGGCTATCTTCTTGTTGATGACCTTGCCTGATTCATGGGAAACATTGGTTGTTTCACTTTCAAATAACCCCAATCTTACCTTTGATGGTGTAAGCAGTTCTATTTTTTATGAGGAAATCAAGAGGAAGGTTAGTGGAGAGGACACTGGTTAAGCCAATGTGGCTAGAGAAAGAACACAAAAAAAAAGTGGAAATGCACCGAGGGACAGGAGCAAAAGCAAAGGCAAGGCTGAAGTGACCTTTTACCAATGTGGTAGAAAAAGTCACAAGAAGCCTGATTGCAGATACTACAAAGCTGAACTAGAAAAAAAGAAAAACAAGGATGAGAAGAAGAAAAAGGACACCAAGATTGAAGCACATGAAAGCTCAAAGGACAAGGACAAAGAGAAGGCCAATGTGGCCTCTAGTGTCGACGTTGAGGAGCTATCAGACACACAAGATATTCTTTGTGCTAATATGGAAGCAAATCATGCCAAAGTTAATGATGCTGTTATTAATATTCATGCACAGGAAATGCAAATCACCAAGAAGGATCTCATGGATGTCTTGCTTATTTTGAATGATGCTTTGTCACAAACATGGATTGTGGATTAAGGTGTATCGTTCCATGTTCCTTGTATTAAAGAGTGTTTTCTACCTTTCATGCAAGCAGCCATGGACATGCATATCTTGGAAATAACCATGCTTGTTCTATTGAAGGTATTGACACAAAAGCATCTCACTATAGATGGCACTAATGAGCTGGTTCTGCATGATGTAAGGTATGTACCAAGCATGAAGAAAAGCCTATTGTCTGTCCGGCAAATGGATATGCATAGATATAGTACCCTCTTTGAGAAGGGATCATGGAAGCTTATCAAAGGCTCTAGGCTGATTGTTAAAAGTACAAAGAAAGGGATTCTTTATTGCTTGCATGGCAATGCTTTGCTGGGAAAGTTTATTGCTTTGGCTAAAATCCATTCACATACGGAATTATGGCATAAAAGGCCTGGCCATATGAGCCAAAGAGGCCTTGATAAAATTTGGACAAGTTTGATACTAAAGGCTCAAAACTTGATTTTTGTAATGAATGCCAATATGGTAAGTAAAGAATTGCTACTACTCTCGTGTCTCTCGTAAGTTTAATGTGCTCAATCTTGTTCACTCTGATGTTTGTAGCATGCCCACCAAATCTATGGGGAGTGCTCTTTACTTTGTTTCTTTTGTTGATGACTACTCAAGGAAGCTTTGGGTATATTTGTTAAAATCTAAAGATGAAGCCTTTGCTGCATTTAAGAAATTTCATGCATTTGTGACCACCCAAACAAGTAGAAAGCTGAAATGCTTACATTAAGATAATGGGGAATGAGTTTACAAGTGCTGAATTTAATAGATTTTGTGAAAATCTTGGTATCAAGAGGGATCTAACAGTCCCATACAGCCCCTCTTCTAAGGGTGTGGTTGAAAGGTATAACAGGACTTTATGTGAGAAGGTGAGCTGCATGTTGTCCACAACTAATCTCCCTCATGGATTTTAAAGAGAGGCTTTGAAAACTGCAGTTCATGTTTGCAATCGATCCCCTCATATGTCCTTAAAAGGTGGCATTCCGGAAGAGGTTTGGTATGGCAAACCAACTTTATATAACCACCTAACCAGCTTCATATAACCACCTACGCATCTTTGGTTGTGATGCTTTTGTGCATATAAGCCCTGAGTTGAGAAGTAAATTAGATGCAAAAGTCCATGAAAGGAATCTTCATGGGCTACGGAGATGAAGGTGAAATGGGCTACAGGATTTGGCTACCTCAACTCAAGAAGGTGATACGCAGCTGGGATGTTGTATTTAATGAGGCAAGGCTGCTCAAAAATGATTGTGCCTCTAAAAGTGACCATAAAGAGATCAAATTTCAGCATGTACAGCCACGTGCTAAATCTGCTATGAATCCGCGGGATGCACCACATATGGCTGGAAATGACAATGAGCCAGTGGTTATTGAGCCAGATAATGTTGGACAGCGAAATGAGGCTCTTGAAGGGCATATGAAGCCACCTATTCATGCTTAAAACAGGGCTGGAAATGATGTACAGCAGCCCATTAACAATGAGGAAGTTGATGTATCTCCTGATGTTGATCCATTCCCAAATGAATGTGGATCACTGGGTAAGAAGATCTACAAGTCTTAGGAAGCACGTGAACAGATATGACCCTTCTGCACATTATATTATGTTATCAGATGAGGGTGAGCCTCTTATCTACAAAGAGGCAAACCTATGTGAGCACAAGAAGTGGGAGTTAGCCATGTAGGAAGAAATAAAGGCCTTGCATGCAAATGATACTTGGGACTTGGTTGAGTTGCCCAAAGGTAGGAAGGCCATTCCATAAAAGTGGGTATACAAAATCAAAACTGTTGATGGCAAACCCGAGTATGAGGCAAGGCTGGCTGGTTGCAAAGGGGTATGCCCAAAAAGAGGGCATTGATTTCCAATAAGTGTTCTCTCCAGTTGTTAAAATGACCACATCATGTGTGCTATTTGCTCTCACAGCTGCCTTGGATTTGGAGTTATTCCAAATGGATGTCAGAACAGCCTTTTTGCATGGTGATTTACACGAAGAGCTGTACATGAAACAGCCAGAAGGATATGCCATCCCTGGAAAAGAGCATCTGGCATGCAAGCTAAAAAGGAGCTTATATGGGCTGAAACAAGCCCCCCGACAATGGTATAAGAAGTTTGATGCATTTACACTCAAACATGGGTTTAAAAGAAGCCATGCAGATCACTGTTTGTACACTAAAAAGGATGAACATGGCAGCCCAATCATTCTTGTGCTGTATGTAGATGATATGCTGCTGGCTGGGAAGAAAAAGAGCACTCTAAATCATAGTTACTTGGGACAGGGGACGGTCCCGAGACGGGATCGGCCAATAGGGGGTGTCCCAGGGCGGGGGGAGGGAGAGAGACTCAAAAGGGAGGGAGGAGGAGGGACACTAGTAAGTAGATAATAGACAGAAAACTAATGTGTTGAACATGTCACATTCATGATTCATTTGAAATCTCTCTCTCTCTCTCTCTCTCTCTCTCTCTCTCTCTCTCTCTCTCTCTCTCTCTCTCTCTCTCTCTCTCTCTCTCTCTCTCTCTCTCTCTCTCTCTCTCTCTCTCTCTCTCTCTCTCTCTCTCTCTCTCTCTCTCTCTCTCTCTCTCTCTCTCTCTCTCTCTGAGATGCCTGATCGACCAGGCCAAGGTGAGGAAGAGGAGAATATATTGTTGCTTTGTGGACTTTCGCAAAGCATTTGACACTGTTCCTAGGGATCGACTCTTCAGACGACTACTTGACATCGGAGCTCCGGAGGAGATGATATGGGGCATCTACGCCTTATACGAGAGAGTATCTGGTAGAGTCAGATGTCCAGGGGGCTTATCTGATCCACTTGCTAGCACTATCGGGGTGAAGCAAGGATGCCCTCTCTCGTCCACCCTCTTTGGTCTCTACATTGATGAGATAGTGGACTTCATACAGCAGCAGGGGGGAGATGGCATTGAGGTACACGGGTCCACTGTCCATATTCTTTTATACGCTGATGATATTGTATTGGTTTCAGAGTCTGCAGAAGGTCTACAGCATCATCTACACGGCCTAGATGACTTTTGCAGACACAGAGGGTTATCTGTGAACCTTGGTAAAACCAAGGTCTTGATCTTTCATACATCAGCACAGGTACGCAGACATAGTTTGTTCACAGCTGCAGGTGGACCGATCGAGGTGGTCGGATCATATGTTTACTTGGGGGTGACATTTACAGCAGCATCAGGAGTCTTCTCTATGGCTCAGGCAGCCCGTGACCGCATCACACATGGGTACGCAGCACTAGCTTTGATGGAGAGGCAGTGCCACCAGGCATATTTTCAGGAGCCCCGCACAAAGGGGTGGCTCTTTGACACTTTGGTTACGCCAGCGCTCATGTATGGGGCAGCCATATGGGGACCAGGATTAGCTACATCAGTATGGACAGCATTAGAGAGGCCACAGATCCTCATGATTGCCAGACTTATCCGCAGTAAGCCTTCAGTACCACATGACATCATTAGAGCAGAGCTCGCTGCACCACCGATGCTAGTTGAGGCACTATTCCAGACAGTATGCCTATTACACAGACTTCGGAGCATGGATACAGAGCGTATTGCTTATCGTGCTTTCGAGGCATCACGTGATATGGCATTAGCAGGCGACACCTCCTCATG